>WEDG01010411.1:0-42462 GCA_017591395.1 Schistocephalus solidus | reverse complement strand
CCACAAAAATTAGTAAGAGTTCAAGGTGAACTGCCATATGAGATTCGCCTAAATAACCTACAGCTCTATCCTCTGAGTTATAGGCAGGTGCGCGGAGACTTGATACAAACCTTCCGTATCGTGCGTGGCATGGATTGCGCCCTCCTATGTGATTACTTTTTCCAACTTGCTACTACGAATAATCTCCGAGGTCATCCATTCAAACTAAGTGTGCCCCAAGTAAGATTGGATGTGAGGAAGTATTTTTTCACCAACCGTGTCTTGAAACTATGGAATAACCTACATGAGGCGATTTTAATGTCCCAGTCTGTGGATATATTTAAAGATCGGCTTGACATACATATGTTGCTGCACCAGGAAGATTATGTGACTACTTTACCTTAACAATATCCGTGTACCACGTAAATCTGCCTGCATTCACTTGACTGTAACTTTTTTACATTGCTTATTATTCTTCCGACTTTCTGTATCAAATAGGGATTTCAAAGGCGTAAGCCTATTTTTCTCAAATACACTGAACTGAACTGAACTGAACCTACCACCTCCAGTTGACCTTGTTCAGGTAATCGGGTTTCGCTGAATGCAGCAAGGCCCAACTTGTAGCGCACCAGACATACATTCATACTTACATACATAAGTGCATACGTACATGCATGCATACATATATCCATGCATTGCATATAATGTAGAAAAGTTAGTGACATTGGCTGACTACGAAATTTAAAGCGAAGACAAGTTAGCAGCATTATGTATGGCTCGGATGGTAATGTTAGGTTTTGGGTAAGGCCACACTTCACCATAACTCACATTGGCAGGAAAAATTACGCCCCCGGGTGGGCTCGAACCACCAACCTTTCGGTTAACAGCCGAACGCGCTAACCAATTGCGCCACGGAGGCACGTTTCAGACAGTCTCTATTTTTGTACACCTTCTTCATTTAGGTGAGCTATTCAACACCTTCCCGTCTCAATGTTGCGAAGTCCCTCTTCCCAAAATACTGCCCAGAAGCAACGCCGATTTCACAAAGTTCAGAATGATAACGGATCAAAGAAGAATAAAGTAAACAACTCGGTTTTAAGTTATGGTAAAAAATAATCTCCTTATAGGTAATTTCGATGGTCGATTTTTATTTCTCGATCGCAATCTGCCGGACGCGAACTCATTTGAGTGACAGACTCTGTTAAGCGTCCTCGGGCAGAAATTTCTGGATCTAGTCTAGCGCATATTACAATCCTCAACTACACTTGATACCTTGGTAGCTAAAAGGGCTACCTTTCGTGAGTCTGTATTCCAACTGGTATTTGCCGTTTTTATCGCCCTTTTTGTTGTTTTGTAGCTAAGACATAGTTTAACCCACTTAGCATTAAGCTTTTCCTATACATTTTTTGGTGGTTTTTAATCATTGAACACAATACAACAGTGTTGACCCCGTTTTCCTACCTTTATCTACTACTCCACTTATTATGACGGATACCAAGACAAACACAGCATCTCTTGAAGTTAATGCCCTCTCTTTTAAATCACCCTCATTCACACCGGCCAACCCCCTCGTATGTTGTAGGGAGATTGAGGCCATCTGCTCGACACGCGGTCTCACCAGTGAACGTACGCGTTATTCATCTGTAGTGAAATAAATTCCCTTCGCTGGGCCGTTGATATTGAAGATCACCTTGATCCGATTCCAATGGAGGAACCTTATACCCTGTTGAAGGACGCTGTACCTCAGCGTGTGGCCAAATCGGTCAACTGTCCTTCAACTCGAACAATGCACACTGTTGCGCCTGATAAATCTATATCAGATTCCTGCTACGCTGCCGTACTATCTGTACGTAATGCCAGTCCGAGAAGCAAAAGCACAGCCAACGTAAAGCCTTCTACATTACGTTATAAGGCGGATAGTGGAGTAATTTCTATGCTTTACGACATTAGCGTGCACTCACAGTTTTCGATGGTACTTTTTTAAGGCCGCATCTTGATTATACGATGTAGGCCTGGAAATCCTAAATGCAGCAGGATTACAGCCTACTGGAAAGAGTGCAGATACGAGCCACAAATTTAGTAAGAGGTCAAGACGCACTGTCATAGGAGACCAACCTAAATAACCAAAGTGTGTATCCTCTTAGTGATGGGCAGTTGCATCGATATTTGATACAAACTCTGCATAATATGTGTAGTTCAGAATGTGCCCTCCTGTGTGATGATTTCTTCCAACTCGCCTCTACAATTAACCTCCGGGGGTATCCCGACAAACGCAGTGTGCCTCAAGGAAGATTGAATGCGAGAAATTATGTTTGTCGATATTGTCGCGCAACCATAGAATAACCTGCCCGTGTCGATTTTAATATCTCAGTCCGTGGAGACGGTAAAACGTCGGCTTGACCTACATATGCTGCAGAACCACGTGAACTAATGTAGCGGCCGAAGACTTCGAGGTTTGCCCATACACACGGGCGAGTAACGCACTTGTAGTCGTTATTATATGATGCGCGTATTGAACAGGGTCTCTAAGCACCATGCCGATCACTCAAACGCAACAGTCATTAGAAGGAACGGCAGAAATGTTGGAAATGGATTCTACTATTAAGAAGGATATACAGGTATGAAAGGGCACAATAGAAAATAAAGAAGGGAGCGTTACATGAGGCGATATCCATTTTGGAGTGGGGGGAATTACGTAATGTCTGTTGGATAACCGGTGGGGAGTGCAACGCTGTGGGCAACTGCATGGTCGGGACGAGGGGATGCTGACATTGAACGGAGGGTAGAGATACGATAAGCGGCGACGGTACTCGTGGGGATGGGGGTCAGCGTTCGAGAGTGGAAGGGGGCACCGGCATCTTCACCGACATTCCATCACTCCATCCTCATCTGGGATCCGCGCGAAAATTGCTACCAGTCCATTCAAACAATTTTGTCGGAACTGTGCTTCGTTACACTATGTCACTACCCAACCTTATAACACCAATGAACTATGTGACAGTGTCTACGTTCATTTTCCCGTAATTTATTCACGTAGTTTCTTATTCTTGAGATGTTTTGGCTGGCAAATAGGGAGGTTTAAAGACATACGCCTATTTTCCTTAGATATAATGATCTGAAAAAATTTCGACACGTCGATATCAGCGATATAGTGATATAATTGACAAAATCAATTTACAGTCGGTATACTGAAAATAAGGAGATTTTTTTTACCATAACCGAACACCGTGTTGTTTACTTTACTCTTCGTTGATCCGTTATCATTCTGAACTTTGCGAAATCGGCGTTGCTTCTGGGCAGTATTTTGGGAAGAGGGACTTCGCAACATTGAGATGGGAAGGTGTTGAATAGCTCACCTAAATGAAGAAGGTGTACAAAAATAGAGACTGTCTGAAGCGTGCCTCCGTGGCGCAATTGGTTAGCGCGTTCGGCTGTTAACCGAAAGGTTGGTGGTTCGAGCCCACCCGGGGGCGTAATTTTTTTCCTACCAATGTGAGTTATGGTGAAGTGTGGCCTTACCAAAACCTAACGTCACCATCCTAGCCATATATAAAGAATTTATAGAATTTAGAATTTATATTTGGTTTAACACCGGCAAGGCACTGTCTAAGCAGCCCTATAATGCTGCTAAATTGTCTTCGCTTTAAATTTCGTAGTCGGCCGATGTCAATAACTGTTCTACATTACATGTGCCCCCTAAACGAGCCACGTGGTAGATGCGTTGGATCAACACGGGGGTCTTAACAGGGCACGGCATGCGTTATTCGAGTTGCGATCCGCTAACAAATGCCGAAAATGGGAGGTGTGGTGGCACGCCTAGGGGCGGCTAGGACCTATAGGGGACCCGGCCGCACTAGCCACCTGCGTCCTCTCCGCCTCCGGTCTTCTTGACTCTGTCTTGACACCGGGCTCAGGTGGGGGAGGAGGAGCGTGTGCGGTAGCTGCATTGCAAGGCTACTATCACTTAAAACTAATTCACGTGCAAGTCACCGTCCCTGCTCCACACTTCCATGGAGCATACGGTGGACATCGTCGGACTACGACGGTCGAAATATCGTGTCGTGTCATGTATGCATTTGGGGTGTAGGGGTACTAGTTAGGGGTAGCCCCACACAGATAGCATTTGGTCGCTCCATTTGTCTCGTACAGGTGGTGAATGCTCCTGTGGCCGCCTCTAACTGGTACCCAACTCTCACCTGAGGCTCCTCGAAGTTGGGTTCTTCCCAGCGGCCACACCCCGGGCAACCGTCACAACCGGCGTGCTAAACCAGGTGAGGGTATCCAGTGTTTTGTGTGCATCCACACCCGGTATGTCTGACTCCCGAACTTCCCACCTCCCCCCTGTCCTACGATGGGGGCGACAGCAACCCCGTAGGTGGCCCAGGCTAACTCGGGTCGTTCTTCCACTAAAACAAATCCGTGACCATAGTGGAGTTGGGCAGCCGTCTGGGATGTCCGAGCAGCCCTATTTAGGGACAGCACTGCATGCCTCCTCGTGGAGGAAGGGGCTATAAATGATGCCCTAACCAAATGCTGGTTATCACGTCTTCTGCAGCCGGCCGAGGCTCGCAGATCGCAAACTACGCGGTCGTAAAACTCAAACAAACAACAATACCCCCCGTCCCCATCCCCCTCGCCATACTCTCCAGGCTGCTCGGGTGAGTCCACTCACACTAGCAGCCTGGAATGTTCGTTCCCTTTTAGACAATCCTAAGAGCAACCGGCCGGAACGGAGGACGGCGCTAGTCGCTCGGGAACTGGTGCGCTACAAGGTGGACATTGCTGCTCTCAGCGAGACCCGATTCTCGGAGCAGAGTCAGCTGGAGGAGGTGGGTGCCGTCTACCCCTTCTTCTGGAGCGGCCGACCAAAGGCAGAGCGACGCAACGCTGGTGCTGACTTTGCCATCCGGAACGACATCGTGGGACGACTGCCCTGTTTGCCGCAGGGTATTAATGATCGCCTGATGGGTCTCTGCCTGCAGCTTCGGGGAGATCAGTTGGCCACCATCATCAGCGCCTACGCTCCCCCAAAGACGAGCTCTGATGCGGCGAAGGACGAATTCTACGAGGACCTGCACGCCCTGCTAGCGACTGGGCCGAAAGAGGACAAGTTAATTGTCCTTGGTGACTTCAATGCTCGCGTTGGGACGGACCACGCTGCCTGGCAGGGAGTGCTGGGTCCCCACGGTCTCGGTAGCTGTAATCGATACCGGCCTCCTTCTTCTGCGCACGTGTGTGGAACAGCGTCTCCTGCTGACCAACACCTTCTTCCGCCTTCCGAGGAGTGCCAGGAGCTGCGAACTCACCTAGACACATCCTTCGTGGATATGACGAAAGCCTTTGACACGGTGAATCGCGACGGACTGTGGAAAGAAATGCAGAAATTCGGCTGTCCTCAGTGGTTCACGCACATGGTGCGTCAGCTTCATGACGGGATGACGGCGCGCGTCACTGACAACGGGACGGTATCCTGAGCATTCACAGTGACCAACGGAGTGAAGTTGGGCTGCGTAGTAGCTCCCACCCTGTTCAGTTTCATGTTCTCGGCTATGCTGATGGACGCCTACCGTGATGAGCAGCCTGAGATCCACATCGCATACAGAACTGACGGGCACCTCAAAAAAATCGGCGTATGCAGGCTTCAACGACCGTGTCTACGACTACAGTCCATGACTTGCTCTTCGCGGACGACTGCGCCCTTAACACCGTGACGGAGGAGGACATACAAAGGAGTATGGACCTCTTCGCGCAGTACAGCCAAAACGGTTGTCGTGCACCTGTCGCCACCCAGCGCGGAATACAATGCTCCCCGAATCAATGTCAATGTTGCTCAACTCAAAAACGTGGAAACCTTCGCTTATCTAGGAAGCACGATGTCGCGCAACACGAGAATCTATGACGAGGTTGCCCAAGTGATCCCAAAGCCAGTCAGGCCTTCAGGCGGCTCCAGGCCCCCGTGTGGAATCGCCACGGTATTTGACTGAACAACATACTGAAAATGTACAAGGCCGTCGTCTTGACGACACTCCTTTGTGGAGCGGATATCTTGATCGTCTACTCAATACAAAACAGGAAGCTGAATCACTTTCATCTCAGCTGCCTCCGCAGAATACTGAAGCTGAGATGACAAGACAGGATCCCGGACATGGAAGTCCTGGAGCGTACGGGATCCTCAGAATCCACGCCATGCATCTACGTCCAATTCTGACAACCATCCTTCAGACTCCTCCACCCTCACCCCTGGTATCAATTCAATTACTCCCACCATCATAGAGACCACATCTCAATATTCATCACCTGTGGACTATCTCATAAACTGTCCTCAATGTGACCGCACATTCCCCTCACGCATCGGCCTGATCGGTCACTTGCGAATCCATTGTACAGAGACTGGTGAACCTGTGCCTGGAGCAGCAACACAGAGCAGAGATCGTCGCCTCCACTGCCTTCACATTCCTCGCGCATTCACTGATTGCATGGGCCTATTCGGTCACATGCGCATCCATGACAGCGGAATTGACCGCAATGCCGACAACACCCATACCCAATACACACCCTCCACTCCTGTCATTCTTATCGCCGGTGCCACACTCACTAACACGAATGACATCCGCCCAGCCCCTCCCGATTTCTCTTGCCCACACTACACCCGCAACTTCAACTCACGCATCAGCCTGGTCGGTCACCTGCGAATCCATTGCACGGAGGCTGGTGAACTAGCGCCTGGGGATCCGACATACATTCGACGTGCCCGCCTCCACTGCCCTCACTGCTCCCGCACAGTTACACACCGCATGGGCCTATTGGGACAAATTCGCCTTCACGACAACCCATGGTAAACCACCGGAGGATAAGCCACATCACCGCAAACAACCTACACCAATTCATAGACAACATCCTCACCATCATCACGTACCTGAAAATATCACAGTTTCCTAGAAACCGTGGCTTGGATGGTAGCCAATCTGACACTTACACCAGACCACGCCGTCGGCCCAGTGTATGTGCTGTGTGTCAAGTGGCTGAACAGTGAACTGGGTAGTCAGACGGCGATGGTTCCTCCATACCCCCTGATTTAGTGTATCCTGGTGTGTGCGTAATGGGGGACAGGTCATGTTGTGGCGCGCGAAGACGGGTGCGCCAACCCGTCAGCCAATGCGCCCCCTCCCACAGCAGATAACTGACTAGCTTGGACGTTGGTCTGATTGTGGGGGTGGGGGGAGAGTGAGGTCAACAACTCAGCGCATTTTCCTCACTATAAACAATCTGACGCGCTTGAAACTATCACTGTGCGCTAAAAGCCGGGGCTTGGAAGGTTGACAACTGACAGGAACACTCGAAACGCGTGTTCAGCTCAATGTGTGCTTTGTGTGGAGTGGCTGACTGGTGGACTGAGAGTCAGGCTGCAATGGCTCCTTCTTAATGTGCCCTTTATGGCACTCCCGCTTCGTGGGATCCGAGCCAGGTGTGGTGGCCCACCCAGGGGCGGCTCCGGCTGCGCCATCCACCTGCGCCCTCTCCCATCTCCGGTCTTATTGACTTTGTCATACAACCGGGCTAAGTTTTGGGGAGGATGAGAGAGTGTGGTGACAATAAGCACGGTGGGTTTGGAAGGTCACCATCTGACCATTACACTCAGACCTCGCAGTCAGTCCAAAGTGTATTGTGTGGAGTGTCTGACTGGTGGTCTGAGAGTCAGGCTGCGATGACTCCTTCTTAACGTGACCTCTGGCTATCTCACACATGTGAGATGTAAGCCGTTCCACCCCTGTTGTGTGAAATCCTGGTACTCGTGGTTGGGGGGCCAGGTCGTGTACGTCGTACACGTAGGTGAGGTCACCAGCAGCTGCGCCCACTTTCGCATCAGACCACTGACCGGCTCGGATGGCGGTCTGATTGTGGGGGTGAGGGAGAGATTGAGGGTGACAGCTCAGTGCATTTCCTCACTATAATCAATCTGATGCGCTTGAAACTATAACGGTCGAAATATCGTTGTTATCTCCATATAAATACAAGATCTTTGCGGTGTCATCCTGGTTTATATAAACAAAGATGGAGGATTGTCTGTTTTAGTGCTTTCAGCCATATGGCGATGGTTCATGTTGCCTGAATTTCCACAAGCAGTCCGGACATTTAGTAATTAACGTGCATATATGTACAAATAGTATGTTCTCATTGGTAGCCAATAATGATGTCCGTTCACTTGTTGCAGGCCACATCGGTATGCATTTACTCATCCGATTGCTCCTGGGGAACGGGGTATACTGAACGTTAAACGAGGGGCCTGCGAAATAGGGCATGTGAACACCTACCTGCCTGGCTAGATAGATATCCTGATAGAGCGATTCAGTTCTATTCTCACACATCTGTTCGATTCACATCATCGAGTCGATATCAACGAAGCCTTCCAGATTGTCTACCTGAAACCAGCGAAATTCCCTAAGAATCTATGCAAACGATGTTAACAACAGCGAAGGCACTGGCTACATGGCTATCGAATCCAGCTCTGCGCTGCCAACAGCCCTTGATACAAACGCTATGCCTCCCATGGTCAACGTCAATTCCGAGTGGTAATGTCGATTCCGAGTGGTAATCGCACGCACCCCCAGATGCCCTAATGACAGTCGTGCGCGCTCCGCGTACTCGGCCTGCAAACACCGCTCATATTCTATTTCAATGTCATACCCTCCCCAGTTCCGGTGGCCACAACACGTCGGCCTCACCAAACGGGCCCATGGGATTTATGAGTGCTACTAACACACGAAACACTTAAAAACCTTGTTAACTTATCACGTTTTCATTGGCTATGTAACTTTATGGAAACATGTGTTTTACAACTTGAGCTCTGGGTATTTTTTGTAAAATATTTTGCATTGTTTGCTTTCGCACTGAAATTAGTTTGAAAGCTCACGCTTATCTGTCCAATAGTAATTTCCTTCATAATTCCAGGTGTTGCTTAATCCTGTGTGACGCAGAAACCATGAGGCTCCATTTGATGGGCGCTAATTCATTCTTTGCATATGCTCACGGTCGCAATGTTGAACTCATCTCTTTTGGAGTACTTACTGTAACGAGAGATTCATAGACTCTGTATCTCATGACCTGCCGTTTCTGTTCGCCTACGTCGATGACCTCTTCGTGGCTAATCAGTATGCTGAAGAATAGAAGGTGCACATCACCGTCTCTAACAGTACGTCATCATCAAGATTTCCAAGTGCGTACTCGGTGTGCCCTCTCTCGACTTCCTTGGCCATAATTCGGGCGCAGAAGCTTTGCGTCCTCTGCCCTCGTCCTCTGCAATTTGTGAATTCGAGCATCGGTTACAACAGTTCCTCTGGCTATACTGACCTCCTGCTGCCGCTCACCAACATGCCTTTCGTCTAAGGGGCCCCCCGGGTCTACTGGCGAGGCAATGATTGCTTTCGAGGGAAGAAAGGCTTCCTTTGCTGACACATCCTGCTCACGAAACTCCTCTGTCGCTGATGGTCGGCACCTCGACAGTAGCTTTTGGGGTGATTCCTAAAGAGCATCGTGCTGGTTTAGCTTTCGTGTCCCAGAAACTTTCACCAATGCGGCACCCTATGGTGTCTGGAATCGTGAACTAATTGTCATCCACTTCGCCTTGGGGCATTTTCGCCCCCTGCTCAAAGGTCATGACCTCTATTTTCGCAAACCACAAGCCATTGGCGTTAGCCTTTCGATCGCACTCGGGCCAGTTTAATTCAAGACAGGTTGCACACTCGGACTACATCTCACAATTCCCCACTGCCATCCGTTAAAGCTGACTGAAGTGTTGCCCAAACCTTCACTCGTCGAATCCAAGTCTACTATTGTGTTGGCACTACTGTCATGGCGGCCGAGTAACGACGAGTTAGTTGCTCCGCCAACTAATCAATTGGTGGTCTCCATTGGTGCTGACACGATCCTCTGTGCGGTCTCGACCTCTTTTTTCAAAGTTTCCACACGAGGCTACGTTCTTACCAGAGGAGCCTTGAGTAAGCGATTCTCAGCCAAAGCGTCTGAATAGTTGTCAAGTTTCATTGCCTTACCCGCCCGTGGTTCAACTCAACACCCCACCTATCCGGGGACGTTTAGGCACACGCGTGAAGTTTCCCCGTGGCAGTTAGCTCACACTTCTTGACAGTAGACGCGTGTGCACGCAGTTTGTCATTTCCAACTGCACCAAAGCTTGGGCTCCTTACTGTGGGCACTAGGTTTGACCGCCACGTCACGTTGCAGATCACACAACTGACGGTCACCTAGCTCGAACTGGAAAAGTTGTTCTGCGAATCGTCCTTCTCATACATTTTCGCGCACAAACATACGAAAGATATGTCAGCGTCTACATGTGAGGTTCGTCTTGTACTCCCAACACCAACAACAACAACTGAAACTCAAAATACGGAGTAGGCGCACACAGCGAGTTCTATGCATGGAACTACCTATTATCGACATGACCAGCAGGCATGTCTGCCATGGCTCCTTCGTAGGGCGCACGTTTTGGGGTTCCGCGAGTTTCTCACTTCCCATAGTTTTTTTTTAATCAAAAGCCCTCCATTGGTAGAAAATAAGGATTAACTGTGTATTGCTGGAAAATTGAAAACTACATAAACGAAAGGAAAGACGAGAATTAAATAGGTGGTGCTTCAAATAGAAGATGGCGCGGAATGAACAGTATGTTTTCCTTGAAATAATGTTAGAAAAACTCGCAAGAACTGGCGACGGAACATGCACCTACTACGTGCGTCAGTGGGCGCACCTCTTTCCACTTCCATTGACGAAATGTCGCTGGTAGGCTGTGTTTGTCCTAGAGGGAATTTTTAAAAACCTGCGAGTATTATCTGAGCTGAGAATTTTCGAATGCATCTTGTTGATTTGGAAAGTCTGTGCTAAGTTAGTAACAGTTGCTAGAAGTATTGTACACAATAACTCCATCAGTTGCATCTTGCATCTACGCAGAAACGGATGTTAATTTAGCACAACCATGCAACCGTGATTTTTGTCATGCCCTGTCTTTCCTACCGGTTGGGTGTTCATTGTCCTCAGGAGTTCTCCTTTTTGCGTGAGCATACAATCGGACCAACCGACATTCGCCTAAAGCCGGTCAGCTAAGGCCTAATATTTGGTCGGCACCGAATCTGCCATGTTGGTTCCCCGTACAAGCCAGCGCTGCTTTATCAGGCGCGATGTCTTAACTGCACGGTGTGTCCTCCTCCGCTGGTGATCTATGAGGGTCGTCATTTTTAGCGGAGAGGGAGCACATATGGTCCCTATCGGCCACTTTATTAGCCTTTTGATCAACAGATCGTATCGTTGTCCGTCTAAAAATAGGCTATCATCTCAGCCTCGATCTAATTAACCACATGTTTGACCCACACGTGCGGTAAGAATAAACAGGAAATCACTGACAGTACGTACAAAGTATGAACTTTACGCTGTGCAGTGGAACCTCAGTTCAGAGGCCCGCATGCAACCAGTCATCGACAAGCGCTCCCCAAAAAAATCAAGGAAGACTGATTTGGGGACAGGGCAACATGTTCAGCCAGTCAAAATCCGAGCAGCCATTTGTCACGCGCTTAGTTATTAAAGGGTATGACTGGCTGATTACAATGAAGAAGCTCGAAAAGACATCACCTGTTGAGATGAAACTGCCATCCCTTCGCTTCTTTTACATGGGGTCGATCGTTTCCTTAGTAGGGCCGGGTACTACGTCAAGCTCTGGCAGGCATTGTTTGAAATTACGCCTTTTTTAACTAGTACGACCTAAAAGGGCTTAATTGATAAACTGTACTTTTCTTACAACACAGCCGTAGAAATTATTCATCTGCGTGAAACTGCCACCATTGGCTGGAAACGGCTGTATTTAAGGCCAGATTTATCAGTCGCAAGAAGCAATTTTAGGTAATTCAGCACACTTATCAGCCCTGCAAGAGTCATTTTAGAATAGGTTCCTACTCTGTAGCAGAAGTACGCAGCTCTACTGGGACAGAAAATACGGCAGTCTGTTTCACCGTTTCATTTAAAAAGCGACTTACAGAAGGTTGGGAAGATTTCACCTCTGACGCTACGTCACATCCCTCCTCTGCGGTCAAGAATCGCACGCGTGTCTCCTTGGACGCTGTTGTTTTAAAAAGGATAAGTAAAAACGCTATTGGTGTTGGTATGTGACATGGTAAGAAGCTTTTCGTAGACTGTTCGGAGCTGATAAAGCACAGGTCACGTATAAACATGTCAGTACTACTCAATTTAAATAAATAACCACGACACCGCCCGATGGAATACGCAATGACTCACAGAACTCCAGGAAACCACTGTCTAGCGAGAGCAGAAATATATCGGCTCGCGGAGCCTGGGCCAACCGGACTGCCGTCCACTGTCCAAGACCATTGGGATTAACGGGCGCGCAGAAGGCCTCTGCGCTGTTTTCGCCGGCCACGAGGATGACTCCTCTGAGGACGGCAGCCGCAGGTTTCCTTCGTGCCGTCAGCAGTGACGCCATCGTCTGCCAGTTGCCTCCAGTGGTGACGCCGTCAGCGCCCACTTCGACGTCCGCAATTGGCGTGAAGCGTTCGACCGTCGAGAGGGACTCCCCAAATTTGCCGGTGCCGCCAATCACGAAGAAACGACCAGCGAGTCGTACAGCGGCTGCCAGGGACCGTGCAGTGCTCATGCAGGGTAGCTTCTGCCATCTTTGCACAATGGAAAATATATATATATATATATATATATATATATATATATATATATATGAATAATCGAGGTAGTGGGCATTCCGAGATGATGAATGAAGAAAGAAGGCTCGTCCGAAAATCGAGGTTTACTCGTGAATTTTCAAGCTGGTTACACGAACCCGTAGTCAGACGAATTGAGAAGTGAGAGTTGGGAGTATCGCGCTGGAGGGTTTTAGGGCCCAGAGGTTACCTCGACAGACTGACGCCATGAGGGGAATTGGGGGCGACGTGAATCGTGTTACGATAGCTGTCGCACGTGCGACAGGAACTCATCAACGAAATGCTGCAACCATCAGAAGAAATAATCATCCTAAAGACCTTTTGTCTTTGAAGTCATTTAAATGTCACCCCACAGACACGACCACGACCCCTCAAAGTCGTCCTAGGCGGCAATGAACAAGCGAAATTTATCCTTTCCAGGTGTTTTCGACTAAATAATTTGCACAGAGTGTGTTTTTTTTCAGTCGGATTACTCCCCCGCCGAACGAATGAGTCGTCGCGAACTAGTCCTGGAATTGATAATACGGCGCACCAACGGAGAACAGAACCTGATAATCTACAAATGGCAGATAGTAAAACTAGTCAGCCTCACTGTGGATCAAACCGGTTCGTATGACCGCACAACTACTCCAGTAGACTGGGTCGGGGCTAAAAACGGATCTCGCCTGAACTCAAAGCTGACATTCATGCACACCAACGCGCAAAGCCTCCTACCAACAATGGATGAACTGAAAATCCATATTTATGACCTGCTCCCATACATTATCTCAGTAACAGAAACCTGGTTGTCGTAACAGGTTGGCAACATGGAGCTTGCACTTCCTGGATTCCAACTGTTTCACAGGGACAGAGAAAATCGAAGGGTTGGAGGCGTAGCAACATTCGTAAAGAACGGCTTGCATGTTTCAGGAAAAAAGTCTAAGTTGACTTGTACGGAAGCAGTACGGTTGAGCGTAAGAGCAACGGGTTTTTAAAGCCTTGATATCTTAACGATGAAAAGAGCCCCCGGATACGACCATGAAGCTGATGCCCAATTGCTGTATGAGCACAAGGTATTTGCTACGCAGCCGAATACTTTCATTGTTGGGGACTTTAATACACCTAACATTGACTGGAACTCCGCCACTAACGACTGCTCTACAACAGCATTTTATCAGCAGCTTCTGTGCACAACTGGCAATTGGCTTCTTACCCAACACGTCTTGTTTCCGACGCGGGTTCGCGAGGGCCAGCTGAGGACCTGCCTCAACCTCGTGTTCACTAGGTCGGGTGACAACATCAACGTTGTGAATTGTTTACCCCCTTTAGGCAAGAGCGATCATGTGGTTCTCATGTGGGAATAAACATTATTCTCTTTGCCGGCTCAACCACTTGATATCCGAGTAAATATTGGGCGTGGAGATTTGGAACAGATGAAAAATGGCCTTTCTCTTATCGACTGGACATCCATATTCTCCGACGATATCGACGAGGCTATGGGCCAATTCAAAGACGTAGTGGGCAACCTAATTTCAAAACCCTGCTCAATCATGCAAAGAAGGCTAACAAACAGACCTCGCTGGTTAACTCCATCCTTAAAGAAGGAAGTTAACAAGAAGAGAAAACCATGGAAAAGATCCCGCATTGATAAGTCACTGGAATCCCTCAACAGCTACAAATTGCAAAGAAACCGAGTCAAAATTCTCCTCGCCATAGATCGACGGGTCTTTGAAGAGGATCTGTTGAACCGTGCCATGGTTAATCCCAAAGTCCTTTAGAGTAACATAAGGCAGAGCACGCGGAACAAGAATCCAATCCCACTATTGCGGACTGTCCAGGGCATGGAAATCTCAGAGGACAGGGATAAGGCTGAAATTTTTTCTCAATTCTTCCGGTCTGTCGTGAAAACAGAACCTGCATTTTCCCACCCCCTTGCGAAGACGAGGTAACGCCTACTATGGAAACAGTCCATTTCGCCGAAGAAATCATTCAGGAAGAGTTGCTAAACCTGAAAGAGTCGACCTCTCCAGGCCCCGATTCTAGCCCGGCCAAGTTGCTGAAGGAGCTAGCTTCTGAAATTGCCAAACCGCTAGCCTTAATCTTCCAGGCGTCGTTTGCAATTGGGTGTTTATCCTTCGATTGGAAGACCACAACCATCACTCCGCTTTACAAGAATGGAAGCGGAGCCTCTGCGAATAACTACAGACACATGAGCCTTACCTCCATTTGTTGCAAAATCATGGAGAAAAATAAATCAAAAAGCGTTGATGCAGTTCGAGTAGAATCACCTCCTCTGCGATACCCAACACGGCTTTCGCAGTGCTAGGTCTTGTCCTACGAAACCTACTCTTCTCAAGGTGAGGAACGTTGGACCGAAGCACGCCACGAACGAAAATGGTGCATGCCATCTACATACACTTCCAAAAAGCCTTCGACAGCGTTCTTCACCAATGTCTCCTGCCTAACGTGCGCATCGTAGGAGTTCGTGGAAGCCTCCTTGTACGGATTCAGAACTTTTTGATTGTATGTTCTCAGAGTACAAGTCGGACGCCAGCAGTCCGTAACCGTGGTGAGTGGCGTCCCACAGGGCTCAATTTAAGGCCCCACATTATTGCTTGTTTTCAGCAATGCTTGTGTCAGGGACCTTGAATATGATGTCCTCCAGTTCGCTGATGACATAAAACTATGGAAAGTTGTTGACAATACGGCAGACGAAGATCATCTGCAACTGAACTTAAACAGGCTCGAGGACTGATCAAAGCGCTGGTTTATGCCGTTCACTGTTAGTAAATGCGATTTTCTTCAACTTGGCCGCTGTAGGGCCTCCAGCCCGAGATTTTACTTTCTACATGGTACACCATTGCAACCAGTTGACAGTCAGAAGGACTTTGGTGTGTGGATTACATCGTCACTCAAACTAACACTGAAATGCACAAAGGTGGCCAAGTCAGCCATGTCTGTATTGCAACTCATCAGGCGCGCCTTTATGGGATTCGACAAAGACGATTTCTCCAAAATATTTGGAAGCTTCGTGCGGCCGCACCTAGAATATGCCATACAGACACGGAGACCTTGGACTGCCAAGGATAGTACCGTCTTAGAGAAGGTCCAGAGGCGGGCGACAAAAATGACTTAAGGTCTGCGAACGCTAACCTATGAAAACAGACTATCGACCCTCATACTGCTTCCCCTTTCCTACAGGCAACTACGAGGAGATCTCATACTAACCTTTCGCATTTTTAATGACCTGGACTGTTGCCTTATGCCCATTGATTTTTTCACTAACACGCCCACCTTGTGAGGTCACCCTTTAAAACCACGCGCAGGTAAAGCAAGGGTTGATGGACGTTATTACTTCTTCAGTAACAGAGTGTTTACAGCGCGGAACGCTCTGCCCACGGATGTTCTCTCTACCACCGTGAATTCCTTTCAGCGCAAACTCGACCCTTATCGAACACATTTCTAGTTTCATTGCATGTAACTATACTACTCACAATAATGGAGTAGTCTTTTAAGTGTATTTTGCTTTGACTAGCCACCTCTTTTTTTCCCATGTCATTATGGAAAAACGTCTTTTCAATTTTCCTTATGTATCAATGTTTTCGTAGCCACTTTATAACCAAAAGGGAGCTCAAAGACATTCACCTATCTTTCCCTTAATAAAACTGAAAACTGAACTGAACTATCTACTGACTTATTCGGTTTTGAACAGGGCTTATTGCAAAGTTAAACAAAGTGCGAAGTCACATGAATTACGGACGACCAGTTAATTGCAACCGCGACGGAGACCAGGGACAGCACATACGCACTCAATCAAGCGGACGCCACTCACGTTCTGGCAGACGATCTGACATTGACGCTCCACGTGGCCCGGAAAAAGGGGACGCTGCGTGCCCCAATGGGCAAGTCATGGCTGCCAGCCGGTCAGCGGACAGCGCATTATACAGACCACCCTCCAAAGGGGATGCAACAATAACCTGTACCACCCATAATTCAACTGGAAGAGACGACGTATCCAGCAATCGACGTCGGCTACCTAGACATCAGACTCCATGAATGCGCGATCCACGCGCCTTCTGAAGTGGATTGTCCGAAGATGTGAACGACGATTAACAAATATAGTTCCCCTCAGTTAACGTCTCTTTTTATTCATTTTATTCATTTGCCTCACTGCGACCTTGATATTAGAACCAATTGAAATTTGCTGAGCCTATAATGGTCTCCTGATACCTTGTGGGGTAGACTTTCGTGCCAAAAGCGCTAGAGGAGACAACCTTAAACAAACCATTTGGAGTGGCTGTTGGGGACTCACTATTAAACCTCGTGAACATTTGTCTGACCAGAGTATTACGATCCATGCTACGGCTTCCGCGGGAACCAATGCACTCTGCGACTCTGATCCAATGGTGCAGGTGAACAGTATGCGTGTTGGAATTCGGCACTCGCGAAATAAAGATCCCGGGAGCCAACTCCCACTTCACACTGTACCACAGTGACCCGCGCGAATCTTCTGAGAGACACGGTGTGGTGATTGTCCTCTCGCAAAGAGTGAATAGCGCACTACATGCTTGGGAACCAGTCAATGAGCAGATGGCCTACGTGTGACTGAAGAGTCACTTTAAGTAATATCTCTATCGCCTTCGTGTACACACCAACCTCAGCTGCCGAACAACGCTAAAAATAAACGATTTTTCTCGCAGCTGCAAACGTTAAATGAAAATACTCGCTTACCGTGATTTACTGATTTTTCGGGATTGGTGTTCGGAATAGAGCTAGTGCCTACAAATAGTCATCTTATTAGACGCTTTGGACTTGATTCTCCATGTGTCAATGGTTATTGATGAACTTCGCTGATCAAAACCGACTGTGTGTCATTAACCCCCTGCTTGCAACATCACAAAAACATCTGCTGATCTAGTATTCCAACAACGGTCACACGGTCAGGCAAATTGCCTCCATTCTGGTCAGTTCCGGGGGTACGCAGCTGGTTTCACGATGGCAAATCGCTGCGTGGTGCAGAGACTGGTAACGCCCCTAGTTCGTACCATTTTCTCTTCCAAACACACCTGAAAGTTCACCTCTCATCAGCGCCTCGATGTCGCAAAAATCCAGCAACCCATCACTGCAGCGGCCCTGAGCAGAGAAATGCAGCCCTGTTAAACGACTCGAAGCCAAGAAGATGGCAGTAACCAGTGGTCGTCATTGAAAAACTCAGTCTGTGAGGCAGCTGAGAAAATTCTTAGATGTACCAAGCAACGTTGCAGTGACTGGATAAACGGAAGAACCCTATAGTCGTCTGCTCAGGTTGGTCGAGCCAGGTCCGGTAATAATGATGCCTTCCACGAAATCCGGAAGATGACGAAGACGTCGGCTACTGATGATAGGAAAAAATATTGGACTGAAATAGCGACCTCAATGAAGCAAGCCTCGAACGTTAGGGGCACTCGAAAACTCGACCAAATTATCCTTCAGGTCAGTGATAAGCCCTCTACACTGAGAGACTATGTTCGCGAGGAGAATGACGCCTTTATTGCTTACAACTCGGTCAAGGTCGAGCGCTGGCGTGGGCAATTCGAGCACCAAACCCATCATGTCATCGTTCTCCCCTGCAGCGGAGTCTCCTCCTCCAACTAATACAGCATTCTGTAACCCACTTTCTGAAGGAGAAGTCGTCACTGCCATCCAAAACTACGCAAAAATAAGCCACCCAAAGAGGACGGTATAGAAGCTGAAATCCGCAACTCTTGTATCGGTACTCCGGAGCCCTGGTTCCATGCGGTGATCGAACACGCGTGGATGGACGAGCTCTTTTCTTGGGGACTGGAGTAAAGGCATCCTTGTACCTGTCCTCAAGAAACGAGATAATATGAGATGCGTGAACCACCGCGGAATAAGCCTCATCGAGGTTGCTGCGAAGAACTTCGCTATTGTCTTTCTCTGGCCCTTCTAGGCTGTGTGAGACTTTTGTGCGAAGCCCAACCAATCTAAATTCCCTATTGGGCGCGGATGTGTAACAAGATGTTCACAATGAGGCTCATGCTTCAATTCTGCCATGCGTACCAACAACTTACGGCCGTCCTTTTTTTGACTTCCCCACCGCGTTCGATTCCATCCATCTTGAGTCCCTATGGCGGATAATGGTAGTAGATGGTCTACCACCAAAAATACTCGCCATGATTAAGGCCTTTTACTGCGCCACCACCGCGCGAGATCTGATCCATAACCATATCTCCCAACCATTCTGCATTCGGTCTGGCTTTCAACAACGTTTTACCCTGCCACCCTTTCTGCTTCACTAGGCTATCGACTGAAGTCTCAGGAAGGTCCTAGATGAAGATGATGGTGTTGAGCTTGCACCTGGAGGCCGGCTGATCGATCTCAACAACGCCAAGCTGCGGTCTACGGTATCATGGGTGAATGAGATGACTAAATCAGTCAGTTGATCCATAAATGCTGAGAAGATCGAAGTACATTAAAGCTGCATCCCTGACCAGGAGAAGGTACGTCTAGAAACTGATGGCTGTCAACTTCAAAGAGTAGCCAGTTTCAAGTACCTCAGGGCGAGGCCGTTGCCGAATGGACAACTTAAGGACAACATTGTTGATCGAATAGATGCTGCTTACTGGGTTTTCTAGGGCTTTCGAAAGTGCCTACAGATCCGACACGAAATTCCTATCACCAGTAAGAGGCGCGCATATCATGCATCCGTGCGGTCTGTCCTTCTCTTTGGTTGTGAATGTTGAGCTGTGTGTATGAACTATGAGTGAAAACTTGAGGTATTTGACTCACGCTGCTTGAGGACTATCCTTCGAATGAAGTACTCAAACTTCGTCTCAAATCAGACAGTTCGCACTCACTGCGACAACATGGTAAGGATATTTCAAGCTATCTAAGACAGATGACTGAGGTGATGTAGCTACGTTCTTCGTCGCTCACCTCACGAGCTCAGTGTTACTGCCCTCGATCCTGCCCCACTACCCAAGTTGAGACATCAAAGAGGGGGTCAGCTCAAAACCTGGCTCGAAAAAGTTATTCAAAGCATGGAAATTGTTCTTGGACCTTCGTCAGTTGGTCTCCGTCACTGGTGAAGAAAAATGGATTGACCTGTCCAGATCTGCTGTCACTGATCGTAAAGCGTGGGGAGTCACAATCCGTGACATCATCGAGACCAGCTAGATCAGGCATGATCGCAGCCACAACAAGTACAAGTAAGCAAGCAGGTAATCAAGTAAGTAAGTAAGTAAGTAAAAAAGTTATATTCCACTGGATGCACTTCGATGCGAGGAACATGCCAGAATCTGAGGTAAGCTTCTTCGCTTATCAGTGCTTTTACAGTCACTAAGCCTGTGGAACGGAAATTAAAACAAACCGTGAGTATGAACTGGGTTCCAAAGCGGAAACTGGAGGCCAGATTGTGCAAATGACCTATCGAGGGGTGATAAATTAGCTCTCCCAGTTACCCGTACTATAACAGCATCAAAATTTTGACTTCACTGCAAGTAAGGTAACTGAACGTGCCCGGAGCGAGATGACATAAGATATGTTGCAGCCGGAGAAGCCGAACAGAAAGCAAGTAACAGTCAAGCATATTTTTTTATTATTAAAAAGTTCTAGGCATCGTCAATGGAAACATCGACCAGGCAAGGTTCGAGCCCTGGTGCTCTGTTGAGCACGGCACCGTTCTTCACGGTGCGCCACAAGGCCCACACCGAAATAACCCACTGTATGAGTACAGTTATCCTGAGGGATGCTGACTCCGCATGATCTGTGAATTTCACCAAATTAATGAACTGTTTTTTTATTGATTTCCGTTATAATATGAATTATGATAAAGACAAGGATAGAAGACTGTGTACAAAAAAATCCAGAGCAAACGCATGCTTTTAGTCAGATGCTTTAAATTCTCACCTGAACTGCCGGTACGATCTTGTCGGGTCGAAGACAACGAAGAATGACCAGACGATCCATTCCCCGGGTTTTACTGAAGGGCTCTGGGAAAGTCATATCCTGTGGAGAGCTGCTGTCGTAGATAGTCTTCCACTCATCGGGCTTCATAGATACAGCTGTCGAGGGGGAGAGGGAACACAGAAGATGAGGGAAGAGGAATAAAAAAGTGCAAAGTGAGTAAAGGAAATGGAAGAGGGCCTTTTCAAAAGCTGTTTATAACAACCTGCATGGATTGCGGAAATAACGTAAGCACTACGTCATGGGGAATCCGCGAAGGTGGAATCGGGGTTCCCACCACAGCAGGGTGGTGCAGGGACGGTGAATTGAGCTGGATTATAGTGAAAGTAGACTTTCATTGAATCTACCTCACACTCTGTCCCACTACCCCATCTGGGCCCGGTGTCAAGACGGAGTCGAGAAGATCGGAGCTGGCAAAGGGCGCAGGTGCACGCACTGTGGTTGACCACACAACAAAAAAACCACAACAAATGGAGGGGCAGTTCAGATCCCAACCGAGTGGGAGTGTAATAAAGGCCACATTAAGAAGAAGCCATTGCAGCCTGAATCTAAGTCTGACAGTCTTACATTGCACACAAATGCACGCAATGGGGCAACCACGCTGCCCGAGTTGTCCCGTCAGTTGGCAACCTTACAAGCCATGGCTTTTAGAGCACCATGATAATTTCAAGCGCGTCAGATTGTTTATAGCGAGAAAAATGCGCTAAGGCATCGACCTCATTCTCGTCCCCACCCCCATAATCAGATGACCGTCCGAGCCGGTCAGTTGTGTGTTGCGAGAGTGGGTGCATAGGCTAAAAGAACCAGCGTACACGTCTTCGCGCGCCACAGCACGACCTGGTCCCCTTAACACATAAATTAGGTTTCCAAAACCAGGGGGAAGTAGGAGCCATTGCCGTCAAACTCCCAGTCTACTAGTCAACCACTCAACACACTACACACACAGAAACCACCACCAAGATTACCAAAGCCACCACTTCTACCGCAGACGACAATCATCTAGCCCCCCGATCTCTCCTGCCAAAACTGCGCCCGCAACCTCATCACACATCGGTCTGATCGGTCACATGCGAACTCATTGAATTGAGACTGGCGTACCAGAGGCTGAGGAACCGACAAGGAGTCATCACGCCCCACCTCCGCTGCCCTAACTGCTCCCGTAAATTCCCACACCCCATGGGCCTCCTCAGACGCATGCGTCTCCAAGACAGCCAGTGGTAAACAACCGTAGGCTAGACGACACAAGGTATACTACCCCCACCTACAAATACACACATCACCGCCCACCAGCATCGCACATGTCCCTCTCTGCAACCTAATGCACTTGAGACTATCACGGTTTCTTCGACGCCGCCACTTTGAAGGACACCAACTGACGCTATATAACAGACCACGCCGTCAGCCCAGTGTGTGTTGAGTTGCTGACCATTGAACTGGTAGTCAGACGGCGATGGCTACTCCTTACCCCTTGGTTTTGGTAATCCTTGTGTGAGGGTAAAGGGGGCCAGGTCATGCTGTAGCGCACGAAGACGGGTTCGCCGGCTCTATCAGCCACTGCGCTCTCTCCCACCGACGGTCTTCATGACTTTGTCTAGACACCGGGCCCAGCTATGTGAGTGGAACAAAGAGTGAGGTGGATTGTGTGCAAGTCTGCTCCCACTATAATCCAGCGTCAATCAACGTCCCTGCATCACACTGCTGTGGAGCATACTGTGGGCATCGCTGGACTACGACAGTCAAACTTTCATGTGCGCTCTACAAAAAAATATCACGTACGACAGCTGTTGGCCAGTTGCTCAAGGGATCTCCAAAGCCAGTCAGGCGTTCGAACGACTGCGGGCCTATGTGTAGAATGGCCACGGTATTCACCTGAACACCAAACTAAGGATGGACAAGGCCGTCCTCTTGACGACATTCCTTTATGGAGGGGAGACCTGGCCCGTTTAATTTAGCCTGACCAGGAAGCTGAATCGATTTCATCGCAGCTGCCTCTGCAGAATATTGCAGCTAATATGTCAAGACAGGATCAGTAACTCGGAAGTCCTGGAGCGGACCGGAAAACTCAGCATCCACGCCGTCCTGAGGCAAGTGCAACTGCGATGGGGCGGAAACCTGGTGAGAATGCACGACGAGTGACTAGCCAAACGACTTTCCTACGGAGCTGTCACAACGGGTGCTCACCGACATCGAGGAAAATAACGATGCAAAAGCACACTTTAAAGAACTCATTGAAGAAACTACAAATCAACCCGGTGACCTGGGCGAACCTCACCCAAGATAGACAGGTTGGGAGAAAATTCGTGAAGAATGGTGCATCAATATAAGAAACAAACCAGATTGCAGATCCTAAGACCAAAAGAGCGGCTCGCAAGTCACAAGCACTACGAATGAACACACCCAATGCCCAAGCACTGCCAACGTGTCCACGTTGTCAGCGCACAATCCGCAGGCGAATCGGTCTGGTCGGCCCTCTTCGAATCCAATGCAACAACAATCCCACAACATCAACCTCTGCCACACCTACCTCAGACCCAACAACGACGACCAAACTAACCACCGATAACAACTTCATTGATGACCCGCCGCTCATGATCACTAGTACCATCTTTCCTCCTCCACCTCCGTGGCCAATCACGGTTACGAACACCCCTTGCCCCACTCACGCAACCTAAGTTGCCACCTCCGACATCCTGCTAACTGCACCACCACCACCACCACCACCGCTCTTAGAACAAGCGATGGGGACTTGGTACTAGCCTGTTCTCATTGCGATCGCACATTCACCTAAGACATCGGCCTGGTCGGTCACTTGCGTGTCCATCACACAGAGGCCGCGGAACCAGTGCCAGGATCAACAACATACACCCGCCGCACCCGACTCAACTGTCCGCACTGCCCACGCACCTTCACACACCGCATGGGTCTACTAGGCCACCTGTGTCTCCATAAAAACCTGCGGTAGGACTCTGCCGGCTATACCAAGACAATACTGTCTCCATAAAAACCTGCGGTAGAACACTGCCGGCTATACCAAAACAATACATCTCTCCTCATCAGCCTCTGCACCTCACACGCAACACCACAAAGAATATGCTCTTAATCTGCACAGCTGATTGAGAGGCAAGTATGATACTCTACTACTTCTCCATGTGGATCCTCTGCTGCATGTACGATCTGAGCTTGAGAATATCACGGGGCGATCAGCGTCGTGAATTGAAATGTTGCAAACTGACAATTACACTGAGACCTCACAGTCAGTTCAAAGTGTGTTTTGTGGAGTGGTTTGAGGGTCAGGCTACGAGGGCTCATTCTTAACGTGACCTTCGGTACTCTCACCCATGTAAGATTCGAGCCGCTCAACCCCCTGTTGTGTGAAATTCCGGTGCTTGTGTTTGGTGGCCAGGTCGTGTACGTCGCACGCTTTGCCGATGTCATCAACAGCTGCGCCCACTTCCACATCAGACAACTGACCGGCTCGGACGGTTGTCAGCTTGTGGGAGTGGGGGCGAGATTAAGGTCGCCAACTCGGCACATCTTTCTCACTATAAACATTCTGATGCTCTTGAAACAATCACGGTGCGCTTAAAGCCGTGTCTTGGAAGTTGTCAACTTACACTCGGACCACGTGGTCAGCCCAGAGTGTTTTGTGTGAAGTGGCTGACTGGCGGACTGAGAGTCAGGCAGCAATGGCTCCTTCTTAATGTGGCCTTTATGGCACTCCCACTCTGTGCGATCCGAGCCAGGTGTGGTGGCATGCCCAGGGCCAGCTCCAACCGCGCCAGCCACCTGTGCATTCTCCCGTCTCCGGTCTTCTTGACTCTGTCATGACACCGGGGTCAGGTGAGGGAGGAGGAGAGAGTGCGATAGCTGCAGCCGAAGGCTACTATCACTTCAAACTATCCACGCACAAGTCATCGTCCCTGCAGCACCATGGTGTGGAGCATACGGTGGAAATCCTCAGACTACGAAGGTCAAACTATCCTGTGTGTATGCCCCCTAAACGGGCCGCGTGGTAGATGCACTGGACCAACAAGGTGGCCAAATCAGGGATGAGGTCCAATAACAAACGCCGAACATGGGGGTCGCGCACGTCCAACATGCGCACGCTTAAGTGCTGGCTCATGCCCTACCACCCACTGTTGCCATTTATGGCTATGATGGAATAGGATTTACCTTCGCCCGACCCCGCCTCCGGTCTTCTTGACTCTATCATGTCACCGGGGTGAGTGAGGTAGAGTGTGTGCAAGTCTACTCTCACTAGAATCCAGCGCAAATCGCCGTTCGTGCACCACCTTGCTGTGGAGCATACCGTGGACATCATCGGACTATGACATTCAAACTATGATGGGCGTTCTAAGAATAAATAACACTTACGACTGCTTTCGTGCAGCTACCTGAATAAGCTGGAAACCCACTACGCAGGATGTAATCAATTCATGGCAAAACTCATATTAAAGCAATGCATATAAAAAGGCTAGTCCCAGGTATTAAATAAGAAAAAGTGAATTCCATATCTCTGTAACAAGAGCAACATTAACCTGACGTTTTTTTTATTCATTTTCAAACTGTTTATCAGAGACGTAAAGAAATAATGTAACAGACAGCCATAGGTGCAGCAGTTGAAGGATGCAATTATTAGGGGTCAGAGGTCCAATTAACTTAGCACTTCTTGTTAACGAATTGGACCTGGAAATCAAAAAATTCCTAAAATAAAAATCCACGATCTATGCAGGAGCTGACAAAATGAGGAAGCACGCGGTGGCGTAGCAACTAAATTATACGAACGCAGACCCTCTGCCTTCGCTACCTCGACAACGTTTTCATGATGAGCTTGGGCAGGAATCCTAAAAACTCAGAGTATTTAGACGTGGTGTTTAAGCGATTAAGTTCGCTTAGCCTCTAAGTCCTTCACAAAAAACCTCAAAGATACGCATCAGCCCAATGACTGGTGATGGCTAATGCGATAAATATAAATGTTCGGCTTATAATTTTCAAAACTACATCATTTTTTCTTAGTCGTATGTCTGAGGTTAGAGTGCGTACTGATCTAAAAAATCCTGGAACACGAAATGCCGTGAGTCGATTATATTCCACGTATTCAACGAAGTCTTTTCCCGGATGCTAAATTTAGATGTCTAAATTTGGATGTCTAAATTTGGAGACCATCCGAATTAAGTTTTTTCAAATCTGATCTCATTTAACCCACAGGAGTATACTAGATTTATAAACTAACTTACCAAATGAAATGTGTTTAATTAGTTTGCTCATTAAAGATTAGTGAGCAGCATCCAGCATATACTCAACTCCTACATTATTAACTAGAATTTTTTGCATACATTTAAGAGGGAAAGACAAGTCAAGGTAGGTTATAGCACAAAAAGGACAGGCTTCTTAATTTTTGCTAGGATTCGGGTTGCAGTTTGGGCATCGTTCTGTCCATCCGCGGAAAACACATACTATGCTTACAATGGTGTAAGATACTTACATAGTAACCTCTCCGGCAAGTGATATAATAAACATAACAATTCCTATATCATGTTTTCGTAAAATGAGGTAATCAAACGGATAAAGTATTGCAGAGTTAAAACTTCCACTAATTCCTGTATATTTAAAAATGCAACTTGCATTTTCTCTTGCTCAACATGTCTCTGAAATTTACTCTATATACTCTACCCAATGCCAAATAGTGCAGCTAGGATGGGACCTTCGTAGTTCTAACAGAATATTACGATACAACAGATCATGCTAGATATTTTGGTTTTTGCAGAAGAGCAACCCAAGTTATCCTAAGCCACCTAAGGGATTGCTGTTGCGCCCACCGTAGGACGTTTGGAGAGGTGGGAGGTGGGAAGTTCATGAGTCAGACATATCGGTTGTGGAGGCACACACAGCATCGGAGAACCTCACCTGGATTAACCCGCCTGTCATGGCAGTTGCCCAGGGTATGGTCATTGGGAAGAGCCCAGCTACGAGGAGTTACAGGTATGAGTTGGGTACCAGTTAGAGACAGCCACAGGGGCATTCACCACGGCAACGACACAAATAGGGCGACAAAATGCGATCTGTGTAGTGCTATCGCTGACTAATATCCCCTACACCACCCACACACAGACACACGAAAGCTCCACCGCCGTCGTCCAAGGATGCCCACCGTATGCTCCACACCATGGTGGTGCAGGGACTATGACTAATGCGCGAAATAGTATGAAGTTATAGTAGCCTTGGGCTGCAGCTACAGCACTTTCTCCTCCTCCCTCACTTGAGCCCGGTGTCATGACAGAGTCAAGAAGACCGGAGGCGGGAAAATACACAGGTGGCTGGCACGGCCGGAGCCGGCCCTGAACACGCCACCACACCTGGCTCGGATCTCATAGAGCGGGAGTGCCATAAAGGCCACAGGTAGAAGGAGCCATTGCTACCTGACACTCAGTCCGCCAGACAGCCACTCCACACAAAACACCCAGGGCTGACCACGTAGTCCGAGTTTTCCCGTCAGTTGGCAACTTCAAAGACACGACTTTAAGCGCACCATGCTTGTTTCAAGCACATCAGATTGTTTATAGTGAGGAAAATGTGCTGAATCCATGACCTCACTCTCTGCTTCACTCCCACAAGCTAACCACGGTCCAAGCCGGTCAGTTGCCTGATGCGGAAGTAGACGCAGCTGCTGATGACATCGTCAACGCGTACGACGTACACGACCTGGCCCCCCAAATACAAGCACCAGAATTTCACACAACAGGGGGTTGAGAAGCTCGAATCTCACATGGGTGAGAGTACCGAAGGTCACGTAAAGAATGAGCCCTCGTAGCCTGACCCTCAAACCACTCCACAAAATACATTTTGGACTGACTGCGAGGTCTGAGTGTATTTGTCAGTTTGCAACATTTTAATTCACGGGCTGATCGCCCCGTGATATTCTCAAGCTCAGATCGTACATGCAGCAGAGGAGCCACATGGAGAAGTAGCCGAGGATCATACTTGCCTCTCAATCAGCTATGCAGATTGAGAGCATATTCTTTGTGGTGTTGCATATTAGGTGCGGAGGCTGATGAGGAGAGATGTATTGTTTTGGTATAGCCAGCAGTGTTCTACCGCAGGTTTTTATGAAGACACAGGTGGCCTAATAGACCCATGCGGTGTGTGAATGTGCGAAGGCAGTGTGGACAGTTGCGTCGGGTGCGGCGGGGGTATGTTGTTGCTCCTGACACTGATTCCCTGGCCTCTGTGCGATGGATTCGCAAGGGGCCGACCAGGCCAATGCGTGATGTGCAGATGCGGTGAAAATGAGGACAACATAGATCAGGATGTGCTGAATCTCGTGGGCTCTACTGCGGGTACTGGCAGTCGCACTCATGCGAGGACTGTGGGATGTGTTGATTGGTGCGCAAGATGTGTTGGCATCGCGGTAATTTCTGCTTTCATGGATGCACATGTGACCGAGAAGGCCCATGCGGTGAGTGAACGCGCGTTAGCAGTGAGGGCATTGGAGGCGGCGGTCTCTGCTGTGTGTTAATGGTCCAGGAACTTGTTCGCCCATCTCTGTGTGATGGATTCGCCAGTGACCGACCAGGCCAATGTGAGGTGACTGTGCCATCGCAATGCGAACAGGCTGTTACCGATTCCCCGTCGCTGGTACTAAGAGTGGTGGTGGTGGTGGCAGGTAGTGGGAGGTGAATACTGAGGTGGAGGGAGTGGGACAAGTGGTATTCGCGACCGTAATTTACGCAGCGGGTGAAGGAGGAAGGATGGTGCCGGTGATCGTGGGCGGCGGGGCATCGATGAAGTGGCTATCGATGGTTAGTTTGGTCGTTGTCGTCGTTGGGTGGCAGAAGTTGATGTTGTCGGATTGTAGTTGCATTGGATTTTAAGATGTCCGACCAGGCCGATTCACCTGCGGAATGTGCGCTGACAGCGTGGGCACGTTGACAGTGATTGGGCATTGGTGGTGTTCATTCGTAGTGCTTGTGACTTGCGAGCTGCTCTTTTGGCCTTAGAATCTGCAATCCGGGTTGTTTCGTATATTGCTGCACCATACTTCACGAATTTTCTTCCGGCCAGTCTATCGTGGGCCAGGTTCACCCAGGTCACCGGGTTGATTTGTAGTTTCTTCAAAGAGATCTTTAAAGTGTGCTTGTAGCGTCGTTATTTTCCTCGATGTCGGCGAGCACCCGTAGCGACATCTCCGTAGGAAAGTCGTTTGGCTAGTCAGGCATTCTTACCAGGTGGCCGCTCCATCGCAGTTGCAGTTGCATCAGCATGATGTGGATGCTGAGGTTTCCGGTCCGCTCCAGGACGTCCATGTTCCTGATCCTGTCTTGCCATCTCAGCTTCAGTATTCTGCAGAGGCACCTGAGATGGAATCGATTCAGCTTCCTGGCCAGGCTAAATTAAACGGGCCAGGTCTCCCCTCCATTAAGGAGTGTCGTCAAGACGACAGCCTTTTACATCCTTAGTTTGGTGTTCAGGTGAATACCGTGGCCATTCCACATATAGGCCCGCAGCTGGCCGAACGCCTGACAGGCTTTGGAGATCCATCGAGAAACCAAGTCGTCCATACTCGTGTTGCGTGTCAGGGTGCTTCACAAATAAGTAAACGTTTTCACATTTTTGAGTTGCGCGC
Source organism: Schistocephalus solidus (assembly GCA_017591395.1). NCBI lineage: Eukaryota > Metazoa > Platyhelminthes > Cestoda > Diphyllobothriidea > Diphyllobothriidae > Schistocephalus > Schistocephalus solidus. The sequence continues at coordinate 13,185 of WEDG01010411.1, read as the reverse complement.
CGTTGACATTGTTTCGAGGAGCATTGTATTCCACGCTGGGTTGCGGTTGGTGCATGCCCACCGTTTGGGTTGTATTGCTTATTGCTCAAAAATTGGCGAAGGAGTTCATGCTCCTTTGCATGTCCTCCTCCGTCACGGTGTTAAGGACGCAGTCGTTCGCGAAGTGCAAGTCATGGACTGTAGTCGTAGACACGCGCGTTGGAGCCTGCATACTTCGACTGTTGAGAAGGTGCCCATCATTTCTGTAGGCGATGTGGATCCCAGGCTGCTCTACACGGTTAGCGTCTAACAGCATAACAGAGAACATGAGTTTGAAGAGGGTGGGGGCCAATACGCAGCCCTGCTTCACTCCATTGGTCACTGCGAATGCTTCGAATACCGTTCCGTTGTCAGTGACGCGCGCCATCATCCCATCGTGAAGCTGACGCGCCATGTGCGTGAACCGCTCAGGACAGCCGAATTTCTGCATGAATTTCCACAGTCCATCGCGATTCACCGTGTCAAAGGCATTCGTTAGATCCACGAAGGTACTGTATAGGTGAGTTCGCATCTCCTGGCACTTATCTTGTAACTGGCGGGCGGCAAAGATCATGTCGGTTGTTCCGCGGTGTCAGGGGAAGCCACATTGGCTTTTCGGGAGCAGGCCTTGCTCTAGGTGACCGTTCATAAGATTGAAAATGATACGGGCGAAGACCATCCCGGCGATGTTGAGCAAAGAGATGCCCCTGTAGTTATCACAAAGTTTCCAGATGCCCGTCCGCTTATAGGCATTAATGACGGTCGTACCTTTGAAATATTGAGGAACTTGTCCTGGTTGTCACCTCTCTTGGAATAGTGTTGTGAGTTCCGCTTTCAGCCGGGTACCACCACGCTTGTAGACTTCCGGTGGGATAGCGTCGGATCCCGGTGCTTTACGCTGGAAATCTGCTGCACGGCCCGGATGGTTTCTGGTAGGGGAGGCGGCAGATACGGGTCATTGTTCGTGTCCACCTGAGGGAGCCGGTGAACGCCAGTATCGGAGATGACTGATGAGCAATAAAAAATACTTCTGAAGCGCTCGGCCCAGCACTTCAGAATTCGGGATTTCTCCGTCAGAAGTGCTGGGCCGTGATAGCTGAACAGCGGTGCGGCTCCCTTGATGCAGGGGCCGTAGATGGCCTTGATATTTTTGAAGAAGATTTTCATTTCATTGCGGTTCGCATATCCCTGGATTTCCTCAGCCTATAGGATCATCCAGGAATCCTGCATCTCCCGCAGCTGTTGCTGTACAAGGCGGCGGCATCTGAAGAAGGCTGCTTTGGTGGCATCTGCCCAAAGGTTCATGCACGCTTTTGTAGTCAGTTCTTTGCCGCGAGTAAGTTGCTGATGTCAGCGTCATTGTCGTCAAAACAGTCCTGGTTTTGACGGCGTGCGCATCCGAGGATTTCGAGAGCGTTGGACTGGATCACGTTCCACAGTTGACACCATCGTGTCTCCACGGTGGGGTTATTATCTGCAGCATGCAGGTCCTCCAGTTTTTGGGTTATCTGGTTGCTAAAATCAAAACAGTGAGCAGGCAAATTTAACAAAAGAGTATTTTTCTTACCTGGCGGTCGGTTACCTTGGGGCTTTCGGCGGGGTCAAAGTCTGAGCTTATTCTTGGAGATGACGAAGCGGTGCTTCGTCCAACCATCGGCATCGCGGATCGCCTTGATCCCCCGCACGTCCTGTCGATTTCGCCTACAGACGAGAACATAGTTTAGCAGCTGCCAGCGCCACAACCGAGGGTGCATACACGCCGTCAGAAGGCGAAAAAAAATATGTTGTGTAGCAGGAGACGGTGTTCCGTACAGGTTCACAGAAGAAGGAGACTGTTATCTTTACAGCCACCGAGACCATGGGGACCCAGGCAGAGTTGTCTGTCCAGACGAGGGCGTTGAAGTCGACAAGAACAACTTGTTCACCGTCGACACAGTTGCCAGCAGGGCATGCAGTTACTCGTATAATTTGTCCTTTGCCGCATCAGAGCTCGTCATTGGGCGAGCGTAGGGGATGATGAATGTGGCGAACTTGGCTCCCCGATGAGACAGGCGGAGGTTCATAAGGGGATCATTGATACCTTACGGCAGACAGTGCAGAAGTCCCAAGATGTCCTTCTGGACGGCAAAGGCGACAGGAGCGTCACGTTGCTCTGCCTTTGGCCGGCCGCTCCCGAAGAAGGTGAAGCCGGCACCCACCTCCTCCAGCCGACCCTGCTCAGAGAATCTGATCTCGCTGAGAGCTGCAATGTCTACCATGTAGCACGCCAGTTCTTGCGACTAGCGCCGTCCTCCGTTCCGGCGGGTTGCTCCTCGGATTGTTTAAAAGGGAATGAACATTCCAGGCTGCAGACTCACCCGAGCAGCCCGGATAGTATGGCGCGGGGGGTGGGGACGATGTTATTGTTGTTTATTTGAGTTTGACGACCGCATATTTTGCGATTTGCGAGTCGTGGCCAGCTACAGAATACGTCGTAGCCAGCGAGGATTTAAGCCGTGATGTCCGTAAATAGGGCTGCTAGGACATCCCAGATTGCTGTTAACTCCATCATATGTCACGGCGTTTTTAATGGCAGAGCGACTCAAGTTAGCCAGGGCCGCCTATGAGGTTGCTGTCGCGCCCACCGTAGGAATTTTTGAGGGGAGGGGGTAGATGGGAAGTTTGTGAGTCAGACAAACTGGGTGTGGAGGCACACAGCACCGGTGACCCTCACCTGGTTGAGCCCAACGGTCGTGGTGGTTGCCCTGGGTGTGTCTACTGGGAAGAGCCCAGCTACAAGGAGTCATATGTAAGAGTTGGGTACAAGTTAGAGGCAGCCACAGGAGCATTCACCACCTGTAAGACAAATTAGAGCGATCAAATGCCATCTGTTTGGTGCTACCGCTGACTACTAGCCCCTACTCCCCGCTCACCAGACGACGATAGTTCAACCGTCGTAGTCCGACGATGTCCACCGTATACTCCATGGGAAAGTGAAGCAGGGACGGTGACTTGCGCGTGAATTAGTTTTAAGTGAAAGTAGCCTTGCGCTGCAGCTTCCGCACTCTCTCCTCCTCCCCCACCTGAACCCGGTGTCATGACAGAGTCAAGAAGACCGGAGGCGGGAGAGGACGCAGGTGGCTGGGTCCCCTAAGTCCTAGCAACCCCTAGGCATGCCACCACACCTCCATGTTAGGCATTTGTTATGGGAGCGCAACCCGAATAACACCTGCCGTGCCCTAATGTGGCCCCTGTGTTGGTCCAACGCATCTACCACGTGGCCCGTTTAGGGGGCGCACACCCACACATACAAACACACGACAGTTTGACTGTCGTGTTCGACTATGTCCATCGTATGATGATCAGGGACGGTGAATCGCACTGCATTATAGTGAGTGTAGACTTTCGAAGCATCTACCTCACTCTCTGTTCCACTCCCCTACCTAAACCCGATGCCAAGATAGAGTCAAGAAGACCGGGATGGGAGAGAACGCAGGCCCTAGAATAGTGGTCAAACACCAAACAAGTAAAAACAGCATAAGTGAGGGGCTGCTCGGATCCCAGCCGAGTGGGAGCACCGCAAATGCCACATTAAGGAGTCATTGCAGCCTGAATCTCAGTCTGCCAGTCGTCCATTGTACACAAACGCGCACAATAGACCGACCACGTGGCCCGAGATATTCCGTCAGTTGGCAACCTTCCAAGCAACGGCTGTTAGCGCATCGTGGTAGTTTTAAGCGCGTCAGATTGTTTTTAGTGAAGAAAATGCGCTGAACCGTCAATCTCACTCTCTACCCACACCCCCAAAATCAGACCAACATCGGAGCCAGCCAGTTGTCTGATGTGTGAGTAGGTGCGGGGTATAGGGGTACTAGTTAGGGGTAGCACCCCACAGATAGCATTTGGTCGCTCCATTTGTCTCGTACAGGTGGTGAATGCTCCTGTGGCTGCCTCTAACCGGTACCCAACTCTCACCTGTGGCTCTTCGAAGTTGGGTTCTTCCCAGCGGCCACACCCCGGACAACCGTCACGACCGGCGAGCTAAACCAGGTGAGGGTCTCCGGTGTTGTGTGTGCCTCCACACCCGGTATGTCTGACTCCCGAACTTCCCACCTCCCCCCTCTTAAAAATTTCTACGGTGGGGGTGACAGCAACCCAGTAGACGGCCCAGGCTATCTCGGGTCGTTCTTCCACTAAAGCAAAACCGTGACCCATAGGGGAGTTCGGCTGCCGTTTGGGATGTCCGAGCAGACCTATTTAGGGACAGCACTGCTTGCCTCTTCGCGGAGGAAGGGTCTAGAAAAGGTGGCCTAAACAAATGCTGGGTATCACGTCTTCTGCAGCCGGCCGTGGCTCGCAGATCGCAAAATACGCGGTCGTAAAACTCAAACAAACAACAATACCCCCGTCTCCATACCCCTCGCTAAACCCTCCAGGCTGATTGGGTGTGTCCACTGAAACTAGCAGCTTGGAATGTTCGTTCCCTTTGGACAATCGGAGGAGCAACCGGCCGGAGCGGAGGACGGCGCTAGTCGCTCGGGAACTGGCGCGCTACAAGGTGGACATTGCTGCTCTCAGCGAGACCAGATTCTCTGAGCAGGGTCAGCTGGAGGAGGTGGGTGCTGGCTACACCTTCCGGAGCAGCCGGTCAAAGGCAGAACGACGTGACGCTGGTGTTGCCTTTGCCATCCGTAACGACATCGTGGGACGTCTGCCCTGTCTGCCGCAGGGTATCAATGATCGCCTGATGAACCTCCGCCTGCCTCTTCGGGCAGACCAGTTCGCCACGATCATCAGTGCCTACGCTCCCCCAATGACGAGCTCTGATGCGGCGAAGGACAAATTATACGAGGACCTGCACGCATTGCTGGCGACTGTGCTGAAAGAGGACAAGTTAATTGGCCTTGGTGACTTCAACGCCCGCGTCGGGACGGACCACGCTGCCTGGCAGGGAGTGCTGGGTCCCCACGGTCTCGGTAGCTGTAACGGTAACGGCCTCCTTCTTCTGCGCACGTCCGCGGAACACCGTCTTCTGCTGAACAACACCTTCTTCCGCCTTCCGACGCGGGAGAAGGCAACGTGGATGCACCATCGGCCACGGCGCTGGCATCTGCTGGACTACGTTCTCGTCCGGAGGCGAGATCGACAGGACGTGCTGGTAACCAAGGCGATCCGCGATGCCGATGGTTGGACAGATCACCGCCTCGTCATCTCCCAGATGAGGCTCCGACTGCAACCCCGACGAAGGCGTCAAGGTAAGAGGCTGCCAGGTAAGTTAAATACTCTTTTATTAAATTTACTTGCCCATTGTTTTGACTTGAGCAACCAAATAACTGAGAAACTGCAGGACCTGCATGCTCCAGCTGATAACGCTACCGTGGAGGCACGATGGTGTCAACTGCAAAATGTCATCCAGTCCAACGCCCTCGAAATCCTCGGATATGCACGCCATCAACACCAGGACTGTTTTGACGACAATGACGCTGACAGCAGCAACTTACTCGCAGAGAAGAATGGACTTCACAAAGCCTACATGGATCTTCGGACTGACGCCACCAAAGCAGCCTTCTTCAGATGCCGGCGCCTTGTACAGCAACGGCTGCGGGAGATGCAGGATGCCTGGATGATCCGTAAGGTTAAGGAAATCCAGGGGTATGTGGACCGCAATGAAATGAAAAGCTTTTTCAAAGCCGTTAAGGCCGTCTACGCTCCATGTATCAAGGGGACCGCACAGCTGCTGAGCTCTGACGGCACAACCCTGCTGACAGAGAAATCGCAAATTCTGAAGCGCTGGGCCGAGTACTTCAGTAGTGTCCTTAATTGCTAATCAGTCATCTCCGATGCTGCCATTGACAGGATCCCCCAAGTGGACACAAACAATGACTGGATATGCAGTCTTCCCTACCAGAAACCATCCAAACCTAGCAGCAGATTTCCAGCGGTAAAGCACCGGGGTCCGACGCAATCCCACCGGAAGTATTCAAGCACGGTGGGCCCCGGCTGATGGCAGAACTCACAACACTCTTCCAAGAGGGGTGACACCAAGGAAAAATTCCTCAGGATTTCAAAGACGCGACCATCGTCCATCTCTACAAACGGAAGGGGAATCGGCAACTCTGTGATAATCATAGAGCCATCTCGTTGCTCAACATCGCTGGGAAGATCTTCGCCCGTATCCTTCTCAATCGTCAGAACGGTCACCTAGAGCAGGGCCTGCTCCCGAAAGCCAATGTGGCTTCCGCCGACACCGCGGAACAACCTACATGATCTTTGCCGCCCGCCAGCTACAAGAGAAGTGCCAGGAGATGCGAACTCACCTATACACTACCTTCGTGGATCTAACGAAAGCCTTTGACACGGTGAATCGCGACGGACTGTGGAAATTCATGCAGAAATTTGGTTGTCCTGAGCGGTTCACGCTTCATGACGGGATGATGGCGCGCGTCACTGACAACGGGACGGTATCCGAAGCATTCACAGTGACCAACGGAGTGAAGCAGGGCTGTCTCTTCAGTCTCATGTTCTCGGCTATGCTGATGGACGCCTACCGTGATGAGTAGCCTGGAATCCGCATCGCCTACAGAACTGACGGGCACCTTCTCAACTGTCGACGTATGCAGGCTTCAACGCGCGTGTCTACGACTACAGTCCATGACTTGCTTTTCGCGGACGCCTGCGCCCTTAACACCGTGACGGAGGAGGACATGCAAAGGAGCATGGACCTCTTTGCCGCAGGCTGCGCCAATTTTTGATTAACAATCAGTACAGCCAAAACGGTTGTCATGCGCTAGCCACCACCCAGCGCGGTGTACAATGCTCCCCGAATCAATGTCAACAGTGCTCAACTCAAAAACGTGGAAACCTTCGCTTATCTAGGAAGCACGAAGTCACGCAACACGAGAATCGATGACGAGGTTGCTCAACGGATCTCCAAAGCTATTCAGGCCTTCGGCCGGCTGCAGGCCTCCCTGTGGAATCGCCACGGTATATACCTGAACACCAAACTGAAGATGTACAAAGCGACACTCTTGACGACACTCCATTACGGAGCGGAGACCTGGACCGTCTACTCTAACCAAGCCAGGAAGCTAAATCACTTCCATCTCAGCTGCCTCGGCAGAATACTGAAGCTGAGGTGGCAAGAAAGATCCCGGACACGGAAGTCTTGGAGCGGACCGGAATCCTCAGCATCTACGCCATGCTGAGGCAAGTGCAACTGCGATGGGGCGGTCACCTGGGGAGAATGCACGATGAGTGACTTCCCAAACGACTTTTCTACGGAGATGTCGCTACGGGTGTTCGCCGACAATAAGGTCAAAAACAACGCTACAAGGACACTCTGAAGAAATCGCTGAAACAACTGCGAATCAACCCTGCGACCTGGGAGTACCTCGCCCAGGATAGACCGACATGGAGAAGATCCGTGAAGACTGGTTCAGCAATCTATGAGGCCAACTGGATTGCCGCCGTCAACGCCAAAAGAGCGGTACGAAAGTCACCAGCGCCCCGGACCAACATCGTCGATGCCCAGGCCCTGCTAACATGCCCGCGCTGTCAACGCATCTTCCACGCGCGAATCGGCCTGGTTGGATATCTTCGGATGCAAAGCACCAACAATCCGAAAATTCCAACGTCAACATCAAATTCTTAAAACCCTCCTTCAGACTCCCCCACCCTCACTCCTGGCATCAATTCCATTACTGATACCATCATAGTGACCACATCTCTCTACTCATCGCCTGTTACCCCCATCACCGCAACCACCACCGCCTTCAACTTCACTACCACCACAACCATCAGCGATGGGGGCTCTCTCCTTAACTGTCCACAATGCGACCGCACATTCACCTTAAGCATCAGCCTGTTCGATCACTTGCACATCCATCGTACAGAGACTAGTGAACCAGTGCCTGGAGCACCAACACACAGCAGAGATCGCCACCTCCACTGTCCTCGCGCATTCACTCATCGCATGGGTCTTTTCGGTCACATGTGCATCCTTGACAGCGAAATTTTACCGCAATGCCGACAACACCGATACTCCATGCACACCCTCCGCTCCTGCCATTCTTACCACCACTGCAACCCCACCACCATGAATGACATCCCCCTAGCCTCTACCGATTTCTCCTGCCCACAATGTGCCCGCAACTTCAACGTACGCATCGGCCTGGTCAGTCACCTGCGAATCCAACGCATGGAGGCTGGTGAACCAGTGCCTGGGGCTCCGACATACAGTCGCCGCGCCCGCCTCCACTGGCCTAACTGCTCCCGCACATTTACACCGCATGGGCATATTAGGACACATGCGCTGCCACGACAATCTGCGGTAAACCATCGGAGGCTATGCCACATCAGCGCACACCATCTACACTAATACATAGACAACACCCTCAAAATCATCATAATGTACCTGATAAAATCACGGTTTCCTAGAAACCATGGCTTGGAAGGCTGCCAATCTGACGCTTACACCAGACCACGCCGTCGGTCCAGTGTATGTGTTAGGTGTGTCGAATGGCTGACCAGTGGACTGAGAGTCAGACGGCGATGGCTCCTCCATATCCCCTGAGTAAGTAAATCCTGGTGCGTGCGTTACGGGGACGAGGTCGTGCTGTGGCACGCGAAGACGGGTACACCGATCCGTCAGCCAATGCTCCCACTCCCACCTCAGACAACTGACTGGCTCGGATGGTGGTATGATTGTGGGCGTAGGGGAAAATGTGAGGTCAACAGCTCAGCGCATTTTCCTCACTATAAACAATCTGACGCGCTTGAAACTATCACGGTGCGCTAAAGCCGTGGCTTGGAAGGTTTCCAACTGACGGGATAACTCGGACCGCGTGGTCAGCCCAATGTGTGTTTTGTGTGGTGTGGCTGACGGGCGATCTGAGAGTCAGGCTGCAATGGCTCCTTCTTAATGTGGCTTTATGGCACTCGCACTCCGTGGGATCCGAGTCAGGTGTGGTGGTACACCCAGGGGCGGCTCCGGCCGCGCCAGCCACCTGCGACCTCTCCCATCTCCGGTCTTCTTGGCTCTGTCTTGACACCGGGCTCAGATGGCGGAGGAGGAGAGAGTGTGGTAGCTGCAGCGGAAGGCTACTATCACTTAAAACTTATTCACGCGCAAGTCACCGTCCCTGCCCCACCTGGTGTGGAGCATACGGTTAACCTCGTCGAAATCGACGGTCGAACTGTCATGAGTGGGTGCATTGGCTGACGGGCTGGCCTACCCGTATTCGCACACCACAGCACGATCTGGCCCGCATAACACACAAACCATGATTCACTAAACCTATTAGTGCACAACATACCATGGGCCAACAAGGTGGTCTATTTTGAGCATCCGATTGGCAGCTTTCCAAGCCACGGTGTTTATAAAACCATGATATTCTCAGGTACATGATGATGGTGTTGTGCATGGATTGGTGGAGTTAGTGTTCGCTGCTGTGGCTTAGCCTACGGTGGTTTACCACAGGTTATACTGGAGCCACATGTGACCTAATATGCCCATGCGGTAAGGGAGGGGGAGCAGTGAGGGCAGTGGAGGTGGGCGCGGCGACTGTATGTCGGAGCCCCATGTACTGGCACACCAGCCTTCGTGCGATGGATTCGCAGGTAACTAACGAGGCTGATGCGGGAGTTAAGGTTGCGGGGGCAGAGTGGGCAGGAGAAAGCAGGAGGGGCTGGGGGAGGTCGTTCGTGGAAGTAGGGGTGACAGTGACGATGAGATTTGCAGGAGCGGAGAGTGTGCATGGGGTTTCGGTGTTATCGACATTGCGGTGAATTCCGCTCAAATGGATGCGCATGGGCCCGAATAGGTCCATGTGGTGAGTAAAATCTCGAGGGCAGTGGATGTGGCGATCAATGCTTTGGGTTGGTGTTTCAGGCACTGATTCAGCAGTCTCTGTGCGATGGATTCGCAAGTGACCAACCAGGCTGATGCGTGAGCTGAAGGTGCAGTCGCAATGAGGACAGTTTAGGACCGAGCCCCCATCACTGGTGGTGGTGGTGCTGACGGGGGTGGTGAGGGTTTTGACAGTGTTGGTGGAGGTAACATGTGTTGAGTATTGGGAAGTGGTCGCTATGATGATGGTACTGGGGAATTAGTGCCTGGAGTGACCGTGGAAGGGCCCGAAGGAGGGTTGGCAGAAGTTGACGCAGAAGATTGAGTTGTCGAATTATTGTTGCATTCGTCCGAAGATGTCCAACCAGGCCCATTCGCGCGCGGCAGGTGCTTTGGCAGTGCGGGCATGTTCGAAGGGCTTGTGCATTTGCGGTGTGGGTCCGGGACGTTGGCGTCTTTCGTGCCAATCTTTTGGCCTTGGCGGCGGCGATCCGGTTGGTTTCATAGAGTGCCACCCCTGTTTTCAATTTCTTACTCCAGGCTGGACGGTTCCGGGCAAAGTCCTCCCAGTTTGCCGGGTTGATCTTCAGTTGCTTCAGGGACGTCTTGAGAGTGTCCTTGTAGCGTCGTAGTTGACCCCCTTGTCGACGAGAACCCGTGGGGAAATCTCCACAGAAGAGTCGTTTGCGAGGTTGTTCATCGTCCGTCCTCACAAAGTGGCCGCTCCCGGGCAGTTGCAGTTGTTTCAGCTGGGCGTAGATGCTGGAAAGTCCTGTTTGTTCCAGTACTTCTGTATCCGGGATCCTGTTGCACGCGTCTAAAGGCTTGGCTGGCTGGCGATCCGATAGGCGACCTCCATCGTAGACTATGGCGGCTGCTGCGGGAGAGATTGCTGTCGAGGCATGCGGGAAGGTATCAACAAATTTTAGTTGGGCGCGGTGCATTGGGCAGCGGCTGATGCATCACCACCGTTTTCTCAGTGTTGATGCGAAGTCGAAGTTGTTACAGGCGGCAACGAAGAGGTCAATGCTCCTTTGCATACCCCTACTGTCGTTGCATTGAGTGCGCAGTCGTCAGCGCAGAGAAATTCGTGGATGGTGGCTGTGGATACACACGACTGGAAGTACGTCCGCCGTTGGTTGAGGAGTCAGCCGTCCATTCGGTAGGCGATGCAGATCAGGACGTTCGTCACGGTTGGCGTCCATTAGCATGGCAGAGAAACATGAGACTGAAAGAGGGTGCGGACGCAGTAGGACGAGCCTAGCTTCACACCATTGGTCACCGCGAATGCTTTGTACCGTCCCGTCCTCAAAGGTGACGCGCATCATCCCGTCGTGCAGCTGACGTCACGTATGCATGAAACTGCTCCAGGACAGCCAAATTTCCGCAGGTTTCTTTCATGGAGACGGCACGCGACCTTAACAGGCCCATGCGGGTGTGGATGGATGCGTGAGTAGTGCTGACAGTGGACTTGGGTCCGAGTGGCTGTAGGTTGGTGCTCCTGGCACTGGATTCGCCGGTTTTCCGTGCGATCTCGCAAGTGACTGGACAGGGACCGATGCGTGATGCGCGATGTACGGTGACAATGAGGACAAGATAGGTCAGGAGGTGCTGGAGTCTGCGGGGGCTCTGCTGCTTGTAATGGTAGTCGAGCTCCTGGGACGAATATGGGAAAGTGTTGATGGGTGCGCAAGATGTGCTGGCATCGCGGTGGATTCCGCTTTCAGTGGATGCGCATGTGACCGATCAGGCCCATGCGATGAGTGAATGCATGTGGGCGGTGAGGGCATTGGAGGCGGCGGTCTCTGCTATGTGTTGGTGCTTCAGGCACTATTTCGTCCAGAATCTGCGCGATGGATTCGCAAGTGACCGACCAGGCCGTAAGTGAGGTGAATGTGCGATCAGCAATGAGGACAGGCAGTACCGGAAGACATCGCTGCGGTACTGCGGGGCGGTGGTGCTGGTAGAATGGCTTGGGTGGCGAGCTGTCACGGAGGTGGCCACTGAGGTGGCTGGAGTGCGGCAGGTGGTGTTCGTCGCCGTGTTGATCGGCGCAGGGCTGGAGGAGGAGGATGGCGTCGAGATCGCGGGCGCAGCATCGACGAAGTTGTCTATCAGTGGCTGGGGTGGTCGTCGTCGTGTCTGAGGCAGGTGGTGGCGAGGTTTGATCTTTGTGAGATTGTAGCCGTAATGGAGCTGCGACGTGCGACCAGGCCGATTCATGCGCGCGGACTGTGCGTTGACAGCGTGATGCACCGTGTTGGGCAGGGCTTGGACATTGGCGGTGTTGATCCGCGGTGCTTGTGACGCGTGAAGCCGCCCGTTTGGCCTTAGCAACGGCGAAAGTCCGGTTGGCCTCATAGATTGCTGCACCAGTCTCCATGGATCTTCTCCATGCTAATATATCCTGGGCGAGTCCTCCCAGGTCGCCGGGTCGATTTGCAGTTGCTTCAGATATTTATTTAAAAGTGTCCTTGGGCGTCATTTTTGACCTCCCTGTCGGCGAAGCACCAGCATCTCCGTAGAAGTCCTTTGGGTATTCGCTCGACTTTGAATGCTTCCTTAAACTCCTCCTTGGGATAGGCCCTGGACAGCAGAACCGCAGAAACGAGAACGAGGATGGAAATGAGTGCTGTTCTGGAAGCCATCGTTGGCTGAGTGCAAGATTGTCTCCTGTCACCTGCACAGCGGATTTAAATACCCTCGTCGTAATAGTTGTTTATGGAGTCACTGTTAGTTGTGGGCGTCAATCGAGCCTGAACTTACCTGCCGCTAACGCAGTTACAAACGCAATTATTCCAAAACATGCATGGCCAGTGACGTATTCTGCGATGCCAGTATGCGGCTTAGCGTAAGGAAAGATAGATGTAACACCACTTGTCGTGCTTTACGACCTATTTAGACAAGGGCGACTGTATCCCTGGCACTCTCGTAATGGAAGAAGGTGTTAAAAGTTTGTTTTCTGACCAGAGCAATTATGTAGTGTCATTTACCGCATATCATGGGCTAACTGCCCTTCTGCTTAAGTTGGCTGTACAGGCCGAGGTCTTGGGATCCGCATCAAGGAACAATAGCTAGCCGTTCCCTGACGTGTCCTCTCATCACATTTGTTTTGGTACTGATGATCGGTAACAAGGGCTGTCTACCTCTTGCCTGGTCTATATATATATATATATATATATATATATATATATATATATATATATATATATATATATATATATATATATATATATATATATATATATATATATAGAAAAGACGACATTCTTTGGGAAAAATAGAAAATTTAATGCGTTAATTTTTCGAGACTGGTCCCCCAGCTCGTCGTCAGACTACGG
>WEDG01010410.1:0-33789 GCA_017591395.1 Schistocephalus solidus | reverse complement strand
TGCTGTATGACATTCGCGAATACCAATCATTTTCTTCCTTGTTACCCGAATATGTAAATTATTCTCTTAATTCCAATTTATTTTTCCTGTACCTTCATGAAAACTTTATTCTCAATGCTTTTGTGAATTAAATAATAATTTAACGCCTTATGTTCAGTTTTATTAATTTTTTTCATGGATGACTTAAAATAAAGCTGATATCTCGTCCTGTCGATCGTAAGTAAGATTGCGTTCATTCAAACAGCGAATGTTTGTTAAGTAATAAACAGTTTGCAGTAGCTGTTATTTTTAAATTCATGAAACGTTTATCTGTCACCTGAATTTAATTAATTTTCAATAAGCCTTATAGGCGCTTGTCTTCAGATAATATAAATATTCGGACGATGTCCATAAGTTACAGTGGGATGGAACCCTTATATTACTTAAACTGTCAACAGACAGTGATTGCGATATATTATGTGGAATGACGCACACTACTGATAGCGTAGGTAGTAGCTCAATTATCACAAACATGTATTTACGACATTCGGCCGCAGCATGACCCTATTGCGATGGGTTCGGCTGAATGGTGGATCTCGCAGCATTCCCGGATGATTTTGTGGTAGATTAATGGTACAGTTTGGTTATGTTCTTAGTTTAACAGAATTTCATCCTTACTATTAAGCAAATAAGATTGAAATAAGCCTTATAAGTTGAGTTAAATGCTTTATTTTCTAAAATATTAGGGGTGTCCAATTTAACTTTGTTTTTTTCAAAATTCATTTATGTATTGAATGTGTTTTGAACAATATTTATGCGTTCCTTAAGTATCTTTGTTTTCAGCTTAACAGTGACTGAAATATGCATTTATGAACCACTCGGTTTTTCAGTGAATTTATTTACTCGTAGAGTGAAAATCTTGAATCAGGATTTTGGTGATATTTAACATCAAGTAAGATGAAAGGTTTGTTCCCGCATAAAGGCTAAGAATTAGAGTGACGTATAATTGAGGAAAGTGTAAAACACTGATATTTAGATATGTTTTTATGCATTTTATTAAATGGAGGCAAAAGTCCGCATTCCAGGTGTGTGTAAAAGTGAAGAAGAAGAAGGTTGTTCGTTCACCAAAAGAATGGCTTTATCCGTCTGAGCTTTCGAACTCTTACTGGAAACCATCGTCAAAAATTAAACAGCAACATAAACGAGTAACATTTATAGGGGGGCAGGGGCCAATCAGACAGCAGTGGCGCCAGTCCGGAGGTGACTACGCAGGGCCCTGTATGCCGACTCCTACGATGTGGCATGCGATGCCATATATCAAGATCATGTAAGAAGTGACCGAGGTCATTTTTGCGGGACTTTGTGTCGGAATCGCACACCGACCCAAAGCTACCATGCGCAGTAAGGTCATGAGAATCAAGGACAGATTAAATCCGAATGAGCAGTCGGGAGAAGTGTATCGCATCCCGTGCCAAAACGGTTCCTGTAACTACACAGGACAGACTGGACGTATGCTTGGATCGCGCATACACGAGCATAAGCTTGCTGTGAGACGGGGTGACGGTTTATCGCAAGTGGCTGCCCATACCTATGAAACGGGTCACGAGTTTAACTTCGCAGCCATGAAGATCATCGCCCTCGCCAGATGCAAAACAAGCCGATAATTGATTGAAGCCTGGGCCTCCGATGAGAACTCGGTCAATCGATTTATCGATCTGTCGTCGGCATACAGGGCCCTGCGTAGTCACCTCCACACTGGCGCCACTGCTGTCTGATTGGCCCCTGCCCCCCTCCCTGTAAATGTTACTCGTTAACGTTACCGTTTTATCTCTGACAATGGACACCAGTAAGAGTTTGAAAGCTCAGATGAATAAAGACATGATTCCGGTGAACGAAAAACCTTCTTTTTCTTCTTCTTCGTCTTCTTCTTATTCTTCTCCTTCTTCTTCTTCTTCTTCTTCTTCTTCTTCTTCACTAATTATATTAAATATAAGATGAGTCTGCTTAAAAGCTACTTAAAATTGAGAGCATTTATAATTTTTGAAATTTAAATTAAACAGGTATTTTTTGAGAGACGACTTTGATTTAGACAGTCGTCAAGTTATTATTGCCCACAAGTAGGATTCCATTATATTTAGGATTATATAGCTATGGAAATGCGCCTTAATTTGAGTAGTAAGCCTTCCGAGCACCTTCCTTTGTGTTGCTTGTATAAAATTGGTAGAACGCTGCTCCATTATCTTTTCTTGTATAATTTTTGTGCTATTAATATGGGACATTTTATTATTTTTAACTATTATCAAATAACTTGATCAAACATCCGAACACTTTCTGCTTGTGATGAATAATAATCTGTGAATAATACCCTCAGATGTTTAGTTGAATTCAATGTTATTAAGGGAAATATATTCGAATGCCATTGAACTCCGTAAAGATTACAAAGGGCCAAAAAAATACTCAACACCAAATGTCTGGTAGTTAAAAGGAGTACAAATAAAAGACTACTCATAATCAGGTAGCAATGCATTTTATGCAATTTCGTGTAGTTTGTGAGTGTGTCGAGATTACCTCATGGAATGCTGGTGCCGACCCATATTATTCGGGATCATCCAGTCGAAGAGATCTGGATCCATAAAATAAGGTTTCAATGAATTCCTCTCCTGCGCCTTCTATGCAGGAGTTGTTGGTGAGGAACGATGTCAATGGGCATAGCGTGGGCCAAATGGGTTTCAGCGTTCAATTGAGAATTTGAGATTCTACTTGACGAACTGCAGCAACACATTTATACAGATTTTCTCCGATGGAAACAATACTAACCGGCCTGGAGTTATTTGCGGAGGCTCGACTCCCACTCTTAAATAGTGGATTGATGGTTACGGACTTACACTATAAAGGGAACGCACCTAGTAACAAATGACGCCTGGAAGAGTAAAAATTGAGGATTTGAATTTCAAAAGCTAGCTTATTCTACAGCTTGGTTTGGAGTGCATTGGTTCCAGAGGTTGTTGACGTTTTCAAGTTAAGCAAAACTTCCTAAATATGTTTTTTTGTTGTTGTTTAAGAGCACTGGTTGATTATTACAATACTAACTCGTCCTTAAAATTAAGTGGGAAAATTTGGGTTTTGTGTACACTATAGACCGGAAGAGCTGAGAGAGATGTTCAGCTTTTTCCTTATCATCTGAGATTTCTTGCACCCTCAAAAGGTTAAAATAGTGTAAAAGATATTTTGCTTCGCGTACTTTGCCTCATATAACTGTAAAACAAGTAAGGAGTAACCCTGGCACGGCCCACTAGGTTCATTTCAAATACACTTCATTTTCTGGAAATGAGACCTTTATCCCGATTTATCTTAAATTTATACCTTTTGAGGGATCCCTGTGTTACATCAATTAGGGATATTTTTCATAGTTTTCTATTATTATTAATATATTTTTAAGAATGAATACTACCAGAGAGTTTTTTTGTAATTCTTTTTCGTATGGGTGGGTAGTGGTTCAAGATGAAGTTGTTGACCTTTTATTTGAATTGGCCTCAAGCCTCGTAGATATTGCAGGAAATTATGGATGCCCAGTTAATAATACAGAGATCCTTGTTCATATGTTTGAAAGTGCCAAACTAAATATTAGGTCGCAGATAAAGCAGTGGAGCAGGCAAATGGAATAATGTGTGTTCCCACATGTAAAACGCATGATCATTCTAGCCTTTTGAAGGTAGGACATTGCCTGAGTCAGCGTTTTTAGACGAAATAGTGAAAACAAGTTCCAGGGAGTTCCTCTGCAGTCCTTCACGAACCGTTGGAAACGTGAAGTGCTGAGTAAGAAGCAAATTGCCATTTTCACACAGAAGATGCTGGTCAATTCGGTTTTGGAGCAGTCCATGGAGCCGGAGATCCAGTTAATGTTTACGTGCATTAAACCCTCCTAACAATGAGAGTATTCGTTGGCGGAGATTATTCTTTCAGCTCATAAAGCAGTAGAGTAACTACTTCAGTTTCGTTTCGTGGGGTTTGGGCATCCGTTGTTCTTATGGCAAAACATACTGCTTCTGTACAAGTAACTTCGCAGTCTTTTCTAAAGCGCGTAAGCCATTCTCTAGAGATGTTGCTGTAACTCCAAACCTTCGGGTTTCTCTCTCTCTTTCTCTGCGGAAAGCTATAATCCAGGACGTTTAATCTTCCTGTACTCATTCTGTTCGGAGAACATTTTTTCTGCAATTGAAAAGCATCTTGGAACAGGCCACGTAGATTGATTAGCAGTTCGCCTATTTTTAACAGTATGCTCTGCGCTTTAGTGTGCATGAATGTAATCTAGGATATCATGCACTGTCCGTTTGTAACCCCGACATAGTCTACTGTATAAGCTGGGCGTTATGTTTAATTTGTTTAAGCCTGAGTGATAAGAACGTCATTCCACTATCTGGCCTTTGTTGATTGCCATGTTCAATTATAATTTGCTTCGCTTTTTTCAATTTGAGGAATAACTATTTCGGAAAGCGAATGGGACGGTCCAACGAAAATCATACTACAGAATACATTTGATACTGATTGCATTAGGTTATAATTAAGATATAAGTCGTACGTTTGCTACTCGGTTTTATGCCTTCTTAGGACAGGGTCTTTTTCCCTTTTCAGCGTTTCTGATGCTGCTCCTCCTGTTGCGTTAGTTCCGTTAGGAATTCATGGCAGTAAATAACCATTATGAATTAGTGCACGTGTCTAATACTTTTGAATTCACATTATCCTGCCAATATCTTCTGCACACCACAATGTACCACTGTTAGGATTTCGTCCAAATTTTCACTAGTTAATGCCTTCTTGACGTAAGGAAATTTTTCTGCGAAGTGTAAAATTTTCATCCATTGTAGCATGATGTTTGAAAGGCTTCTGCTCTTTGTAAATGTCTACATTCTTTACCGAATAAATACAATTATTTGTGTTTTAATAGTCGTTATACGGGCATAACAGCAGAGACAACTGGAATCGTTTCTGCGTGGGCGCAGTGTAATGAAACGGTCGTTGAGGAGCAGCGGCAGAAAGAGTTTCAGTCTTTTTAAGCCGTTTTGAGGGCAAAGGAACCTCCAGGTTGTTACTCCAAATTACAAAATGCATACATCTACCACTTACTCCAGCTGACATTGTTCGGTGAATTGGGAACATATGCAGCTGGCAATTTTTGCCTTGTAGTACAACAGGTTTTGTGTGCCCAGCGCTCTCCTTATTTCTGGTCGCTTGGTTAGTGGTTTGTCTGAATGCGCGCAAGAATTCGAGGCTATCAGAGAAAGCAATTTCAATCTAACATCCCGTGGATTAAGTCAGCGGGGATGACAACAGAGCTGTTCGATATCCATTTCTGTTAGAATTAGGTATGAAGCTTTTACATGTCACGCCCAGCTTTCTGACGGGAAGATTATCGGGCTTCTGTTACGGGTACGGTTTGTAACCACGTCACCTGTGAGTAAATTAAAAAGTTCTGAAGCATTCCACTATGCATTACAACTAATCACTTTTGGGCAGGCGGCAGAAATTTACTCTGGCTGTCCATAGGTCGCTGTTGACCATTCCCTAAATTTTTGTTCATTTTTGAGATGGAAACGGACATAAAAAAGAACTAATGGACGTGGAATATACACAGTAACCTTTTGACGGTTATTGCCAACGTATTTCCCACAGAGTGTTTTGGGCCATGTTGGTGGCATATGGATGATTTATATTTGATTATAGTGAATTTTCGTTGCATCTACCACATTCTCCCATCTCCACTCATTTCGGTTGCGTTGCATGACAGATTTAGGAAGACTGGAGGAAAAAATGGCACGGGTGGTTAATTCGTGCCCCAAGACGAACAGTTCACATCAATGGGGGCCTGGATACCACCGCATGGACGTGCCATAGTCGTCATGTTGAGAAAGATCCATTGTATACAGCAAAGGGGTGTAGGGGGAACTAGTTCGGGGAGGTACCACGCAGGTATCTGTAGGTCACTTTATTTGTCTCGTGCAGGTGGTGAATGCTCGTGTGGCCGCCTCTTACTGGTACCCAACTCTCACTTGTAACTAATTTTAGCGTGGCCCTGCCCAGCGGCGACGCTCCGTGGAGCCATCACGACCAGCGGGCTAAACCAGGCGAGGCTCTCCGGATTTGTGGGTCTCTACAGCCATTATGTCTGACTTCCGAACTTCCGAACTACACTCTTCCGTGTCAAAACCAATACGCAGGCGGAACCGTAATGCTCGTTCCCTTTGAGACCATCCGAGGAGCAACTGGGTAGAATGGAGAACGGTGGAAATCATTCGAGAACTAGCGCAATACAAGATTATCATTTTTACACTCAGCACTTCCCGATTATTTGAGCAGGGTCACTTGGAGGAGATGGGTGTTTTGGCTTCGCCTTCTTCGGCAACGGCCGCTCAAAGGCAGAGTGACGCGACACTGGTGTTACATTTGCTATCGAGATCAACGTCGTGGGACATGCACCCTGTCTGCCACTGGGCATCAATGATCACCTGATGAGCCTCCGCCTGCATCTCCAGGGAGACAAATTTGCCACCATCATTAGAGCATACGCCTTCGCAAAATGATGTGCTGTGATGCAGCTAAGAAAACATTCAACGAGGGTTTGCATGCCCTCTTTGCTTCTGTGCCGAAAGCTGACAAACTGGTCGTCCTCAGCGACTTCAACGCCCGCATCAGGACAGACCACGCTATCTGGCAGGGAGTGCTTTATCCCCACAGTATTGGCGACCCTAAAGATAACGGCTTCCTCCTTCTTCAAACATGTTTTAAACATCGGCACCGGCTTACAACCACTTTTTCTCGCCTTCCGACGCGGAAGAAAGCGACCTCGATGCACCCTTGATCGAGAAACTTGCACCTGCTGAATTATGTTCGCGTCCGGAGTTAAGATCACAGGAATTGTTGGTGAACAAGATGATCCGCGATGACGATGGTTGGATGGATAATCGCCTCTTCGTTTCCAAGATGAAGATCCAACTTCAACTTTGCCGAAGGCCTTAAGGTGAGCGATCACCCGGTAAGTGAAATACTTTTTATAAAGGTGTTTCGATTTTATCAACTAATTTACTTGGAAATTGCAAGATCTGCATGCTCCCGATGACAACGTTCTCTTGGAGAATTAGCTGTGTTCAACTGCCGAACGCCATACGGTCCACTGCCCTCGAAGTTCTCGGACACGCTTACCGTCAAACACCAGGACTGGTTTGATAACAATGACGCCGACATCAGCAGCCTACTCATGCAGAATAATTTACCCCCAAAAGCCTACATGGACGTTTGGACTGATGCAACCGAAGGGTTTGCGGGCCGCAACGAAATAAAAATGTATTTAGCAAAACCAAGGCCATCTACGGCTCCTAAATAAAGGAACCGCACCACTGCTTGTCTCAGACGGCACAACCCTTCGGACGGGGAAATCCCAAATGCTGAAGCATTGGGCAGTGCACTTGAGAAGTGTCCTCAATTTCGCATCAGCCGTCTCCGACGCTGCCATTGACCATCGCACACAAGTGGACACGAACAATGATCTGTATTTCCCGCCTTCCCTACCTAAAAACATGCTGGCCAGGCAACAGATTACCAGTAGGAAGTCACTGGAATACGACGCAATCCCGCCAGAAGTCTACCGGAACTCACAGCAATATTCCAGGCGATGTGGCACCAAAAACAAGCGCCTTAGAATTTCAAAGACGCGACCAACGTCCATCTCTACTAGCAGAATGGGAGGCATTAAATCTGTGATAACCGCACAGGCATCTAGCTCCTCAAAATCACTTAGATGATCATCGCTCATATAATGCAAAGCGTGTAAGTCAATAAGAGCAAAATAATAAGCATAGTGTCTCCGTAGCCAAACCTTTGGCAAGTTTATCTAATTGATTTTCTGACACACATAATTCTAATCGAAAAACTGCTTCAGCAGTTAGGAGAGGTTGTCAGAATCAAACGAAACAAGCACTTCAAAATGCTATAGCCTCTCTGGAACAGCTTGATGACACTAATTCTGGATCCACTCATGTCACAATATTAGATAGTAATATAAGTGTTACTACTACTCCACCAACTGAACAACCAGTAACAGAAATTGTTGACCCAGCAACTCATACAAATCCTATGACGTACGAGTCAATCCCTTCAAGCTCAAAAGATAACCCAATTTGTCTCCCAGTTAGTATTCCTATACAAAAAGCTTTATTGAGCACACCATTACTATGAAAAAGCCCAAAAAAATGTCAACCGAAGAAATATGAGTGGTCCAAACTCTACAAACTCTCATAAGACACGAATAAGCTCTTATAATAAGACCTCAACTCCCTCAAATCTAAATGCATGGCATATGATTAAACCAACGCACGCTAACCTTTCAAACGTAGTAGCAACTAATGGCAAACAAACCAGTTACCCAGGTCAGCAAAATTTCCCATCAATAACCCAGGTATTTACATTTAACCGCCCAGTTAATCCTCCCCTCCATATGGGGCATAACCTCTTCAACCAACCCATGCTCTCTTTACCCTACACACAACCCATTAACTTTAACTCAGTCACTCAAATCCCACCACACACTCAACAAATACAATCTTACCCATTCACTCATTTCTCACCATACACATACCATACCTTCCAACAGTTACACCCTTCCCTTTTATTAGCCCATCGCACAGTCAAAACAGTTTTAGAAATCAGTTTTTTCACAACAGCTGGTCTCAACCCTATCCAACATCCTAAGTATCGCCCTTATTAATGCGATTTCGATAGTACATAAAATACCACAACTTAGGACATTCGTTGAAGCCTATAATCCCGATATAGTTTGTTTAACGGAAACATGGGTAAATGAATTAACATCCAATGCTTCGCTTTTTGTCCAAAACTACAATTTCTATCGACAAGACCACATTAATAAACGAGGCTGTGGCTGTATGATATACATCAAAACTACCATTTAACAAAGTGGTTTCGATATTTCACACGAAACTTTCCCTGGCGAAGCATGCTTTGCCACAGTAAAATCCCTGTCGCACAAAAATATACTTATCGGATGTCTCTACACTCCTCCAGAATGTAGTAATGATGACACTGGCCGAACCAATCTAATAGACACCATATCAGATATTCAAATTGAATATAAATAATTGCAGGCTATCTAAACCGCCCTGAAATAAACTGGGCTAAACTCTCAGCTCCCACCAGACATGATGAACTGCTATAATCAATTGTGTTCCATAACTGGACACAATTAATCAAATAACTGACCCGAGGGAGCAACATACTAGACATTATTCTCACAAATGAAATCTGGCCACTACATACACATTACGACAGCATAACCTTTGAAAGTGATCATAAGGCAATTATAACAATGCTCCCTCTAAACATAAAAGAAACATCAGATTCTAATTACATTTACATAAATCCAAAAAAACTCGACGTTGACTATATGAACAGCTATGTAAGGTTACTATACTTGAGTTCATATCTTCTAACGACATCCGCGACGGAAGCTGTAAACCTTTTATTTTCTACCCTTTTTATAATTCGAGATACCTTAATAGAGGAGCGATTACCGAATAAGTCACAAATTCCTTACTTGCTTTCCAAGAGACTAAAAAAACTAAAAAAACAACTTCATGATCCCTCAGTTAGTTATTTATCCACACTCAGACGAATTAGGGAAATTCATGATCTAGTTGAAAAAATGGAAGTAAACAAAAACATAGCAGCGGAACGCCGGGCCATAGAGTCCTCCGAAAAAAAAACAGCCCAGATCTTTTGGAAACAAATGCACTCTAATCAACAACCAGGTCCCCAACTCATGATTGATGACGCAGGACAATCATAACGGACGATAAACAAATATCAAATTTATTCACTTAGTACTTCTCAGCCAATTTTTCAGTTGAGGAGAAGCCGATAACCCAACTAACAGATATGACAGCATTTACCCTCAATGATATCTGTTTAAGCGAAGAAACCGTCAAAAAAGCTATCAGACAACTGTTAATTCCACCTGTTATGGAACGGATAAAATCCCACCTTGCATACTGAAGCATATGATTTATGCTCCAATACTGCTGTCTAGTCTATTCTCCTTACTCCAATCGAATGGTATGTATCCAGAAATCAGGAAATACTGTAGCATTACACCAAGCTTTAAAAAGGGGAACTGATCTGATACACAAAGCTATCGTGGTGTTCACCGAACAGCGGTAATATCAAAAATCCTCGAAAAATAATTTCGAACCAAATGCTAAATTATCTTACAAACGCTAACCTCATTCCTTCCTCTCAACACGCTTTCTTACCTAAAAAGTCATGTCAGTCCTGCAATCTCACCTTCCTTGAATTCGTTTCAAGTAACAGAGATGACAGGAACACGGTAGCTACGATATACTTTGACCTTAAAAAAGCGTTCGATAAAGTCCCCCATCAAAGGCTTCTAGTGAAGCTAATAAGTCATGGTATTGGGTCTCCTCTTCTCGAATTTCTAAAATCTTACCTTCAAAACCGATATCAGGTAGTACAAGTTTGAAACGTGGTCTCAGAACCATCTCCTATTAGTAGTGGAGTACTTCAGGGGACTTTCCTAGGTCCCCTCCTATTTCTTGTATACATTCACGACTTATCCTCTATATCAACGTTAGCTAAAACATTTTTACATGCGGACGACTTTAAACTTGCATATGCATATAACAAGCATACAGTAGCCAGTATGCACAGAATGATTGAAAATGATCTTAAAAAACTCAGCGAATGGAGTACTCTATGGCAAATGCCATTCTCTCCAAATAAATGTCATCTCCTCATGTTTGGTCCACAAAAACTTCCATCCATAATTTTCAATAATCAGGAAATAACCGAGACAACATCAATAAAAGACTAAGGTCTAAGCCATACAAATTCTCTTGGTTTATCTCCCCACGTTAAACAAATATCACCAAAAGCCACTAGACTATGCAGATTCATTTGTAAAAATTTCTCCTCAACTGCCCTAAAGACACGACTATATAAAATGTACGTTTTACCTCTCCTGGATTACTGCTCAATTTTTTTGGCATAATGCCATCAGTTGGCCGAAAGAAACTAGAAGCCATTCAAAGATGCTATACCAGATCCTTATCCAAATATGATGGCATTCAAGGCTCATACATATAACTTTACAATAGATTTGGTCTTCAAACCCGTCTGGATTAGAAGACTAAAAAATGGTCTCACTTTTCTATTCAAAATCAGACATGACCAAGATATTCTCAGAATGAATATGCTAACAAATCAAAACGGCCTCCGAGACACTAGAAATTATGAAAATATTATAAAAATTCTGAAATTCAAAAAGGCCCAACGATCCAACTTCTATTCCATAAGATACGCGACAATATGGAATGCCCTATCAAGTTCTATCAGAAAAAGTCGAACCCTACTAGAATTTAAAATAAAAATCAAAACACATCTGTTAAATAATACCACACATCTATTTTTGAATAAGATAGGACATTGTTCAACTCAGTTTTTTAACATAGAATTCGGGCCGAATGGGCTTTCATAACGCCAACTGCGGGATTCAGGCATTTTACAACGTGGCGGTTGCTATCGGCGAAAGCTAATTCAATTCTGAGTCCTCCCGATGAGCTGCCGTATGTGCATCTAGAAGTCAATTTCAGGCCAGAAACTCCAACGATTAGCTATTTGACATCCTTTTATGAACATCTTACGATGACCTGCAATGAAGAATTTAATCATCTGGTTATGGGCAAGCTATAGCTGCCCTAATAGCAATGAAATACGATTCGAAGCTCGACCGGTCGTACGTCAATCGTAGCTGGAATTTAATTGGTTGCTAGTGCACCTCAATGACGCGTCGCTAAGGGCGAAAAAGAATGCGCGCAGCGTAATTGGCAAATCGATCGGGCACTGAGCTGTCAATCACGCGCGCGCCGTGCCATGCCTTTTCCTGCGCTCTCGTGCTGCGACGAGGTCGCTTAACTGCCTGTACCCCTGTTCTGTCTATACTGACCGCTTTTGCTTTTTTTGCTGAATGTTTTGAGCAGTATCTAAGATAACTCTAAGTAGACGTGCTTTGAAAGGCTTTCTGGATGATTTACGTCAAATTGCCGAGAATATGAGGGAAATGTACTCGGTCGACTCATCTTCATCGTCATGGCATCTGACCTCTTCCTCTTGTTTCCTCATATGACGACTTGGACTCAGAGATTTCCTCTGCTGATGAGGAGATAAGTTGGATGTCAGATATATCGGACGTGGTTGCAATCAACTCTTCAAGCACACCTAAAATTGAAGAGGAAGCAGCGGTTCGAGAGGCTAGGAGTTCATCGGCAATACGCTCGCGAATACCATTGATTCATCTGAGCAGTCTTCTGAAGATTATCAGACGGCTGACCTCGGAACTTCCTGCAGACGCACGAACGCTTTTGGGTGAAGCAAGTGATGTTTCAACGGTAACGGCAATGGGCAGTGGTGAGTACGTTCATTTACGTCTTGTTAAACAGTTAACTGAGCAGTTTCGAGACCCAACCAGGCGTCTAATAGGCAATAGTGTTAGAAAGTATTTAGCTATTTAAGCTATTTTACATTCCTAATCCCTTCTTTTCCTGTAGGGTTGTAGCTCATTATGTCTGACGATGGAATTCATACTGGACGTTCAAGAAGGAACACGAAATGTCCAATAGATCTACATGTTTATGTCACAAACTTGCCCTCCATCTCATCCTCATCGGTATGCAGAACAATTACCACCGTTACCGCTGTTTTTGGACAAGTCATCGGAAAACAGTGATTCGAGTAGAACACTGCCTATCGCACAGTCTGCCTCCTACGCGGGTAAGCTAATATCTTAAAAAGACAATTTTCGTAGACGGCAGTAGGCGCCACCGGAAAAGGCGACGAGGTCACAGAACCAGACACCAAAGGCACTCATCTGGCTAAGCTTACCATCGATGGTACATGCAGTGCCATACACAAGAATTACGCCATCTACATGGCCTGAAGGTAGAGTTGGCTGCATTGCGTCGAAACGTTTGGTGATCTCCACCACCCAAGTACCCCAACCATCGTCAAGATGTCAAATAGAGTTAAACCAATATTGACGTAGATGAACTGGACGCCTTTACCGAAGACGTCACTGAAAAATCTTTCAGGGAGTAATTGGTAGGTAGCCTGCACATTATTTACCATCTTACTAGGTTACGTATTAAGCTTCCAGTGGTGAGGGATAGCGTCAGCAGTTTTTCTGATCGCATATTTTCTGCCCTATTTGCTGCCGAGGTGACCTACCACTTGACTTTCTACGGTAGGCACCAAGACAAAAAAGCCTTTTTTGCTTCCACTCTCTACGCTGTTGTTCTGGGTAAGTACAAGCTCATGAATTACTTCATCATGTTGCCGCAGAGGTTTTAATAGGTGGAATAATACACAAAAGGCTTACAAATTACAGCTGTAGAGGGCTTTAAAGAATGCATTTAAGAAGGCATACGATCGCATACACAAAAGGGGCCTAAAGGCTACCCTCGGCAAGAGTTTTCACGGTTAGTCAAATTTTTTAACACTGTCTACAACAATTGTCTGCATTAAAAATCAAGTTGATCATGATGTTTTATAATTAGCATTTCAAAGCCCATTGTTTACTCACGCACAGAATAAATTCAATGCCTTTGCATTTGTAGAGAGGAGATCCTATGAACCGGCGGACGGATTGCCGGGTCCCTCGATAAAGGATAGGTCCAGTGACTTCAATTGCAGACAGATTTCATACCTATTTTTGTAAACCTCAAGTTTTTAACAATTTTTTTAAAAAATTATACTTTACTTTCTTGCTCAGTCTTACGAGATTCGCCTTATCATTGGTAGAAATTTTCTCAGAATGTAATGGGGTCGTTTTTAAAGCGTTTACCTATTTGAGGGGTCTACAGAAAAAGAAAGGGGTTCCGCTGCCCTTTTGAAAAATGAGATACGAATTTTTCGGATCCGATTTGCGTACGAATTAGGCGGTCATGGTAGTATCCGATTCGCGTCCGACCATTCGTACGGTCGTATCCGATTCGTGTCCGATTCGCGTACGAATTGTTATAAGGGTGGTGGTTAAAGACCTACAAGACTCATAAATACCTATCGTCTGGCTATGCGCAAGGGATCTCAATTTAATTATTTATATAACCATTATCTAAAAAGCAGCTTTTTTCAATTTTTAAAACTTATTTAAAAAATTATGATAATTTTACATTTTTAAATGTTTTTGGATAGCGTCTTTATTTTTTTATATAATTTTATGATTTTTAAACAATTTGTTTAAAAACTAACCTGTAAAACTTATTGTATTTTTATCTCAGTCTATTAGTAGTATATTTATTCCGGTTTTACATCATTTATGCTCTACGTAATTTGATTGCGCAACGAGCCGCACGCCTAGGTTTTGATATAGCTTAAGGAAACGAATGGTACTAGCTGTTTCATACAGCTAGATCAAACATAATTTAACACTATGTTTTATAATACAAATATGATGACTGTAGGACTGCATTGAAAGTTTCTTACCGTTGAACTCTTCCTGCTCGTAATATTTTTCAACTTTTTTAGCAATCAGTCAACTAAGTCTAATTAGTCGGCAGACCCCATACCTAATCAACGGCGCTCGCATCTGATTGGAAGCACTTATCCCTTCAAATCGACCGCAGAGGTTTCTACCTCTGTCGAATGAATACTCTCGAACGTCAATAACAGACTAGTCTTGACTCTATTTATTCTTACCTGATACATTCATCCCCATTCTGTACAAATGTTTTAACTTCAAATTTTGCTATTTCTGAACCTTGGAAAACAGGTTTTTTACTCAAAACAAACTCTTCATTTCGAACACTGCTTTTTAAGCAAACAAACAAACCAAATCAAAAGTGGTTAATGAAAAGAGGAGTTTGCTTTAGGTTTTTTCCTGTGTTCTAAGGATTTGACGGTGCCCTAAGCAGTGCCAAATCAATAAACCTATTTATTTATTTATTGATCGCCTGAACGCCTTCATAGAACAGAGACTGCTCCCGGAAATCTAATGCGGGTTCCAATGACACCGCGGAACAAACGACATAATTTTCGCCGATCACCAGCTACAAGTGAAGTGCCAGGAGATGCGAACCCCCCTTTACACTAACTTCGTTGATCTAACGAAACCCTTTGACACGATGAATCACGACAGGCTGTAGAAAATCATGCAGAAATTCAGCTGTTATCAGCGGTTCATGCATACGGTGCATCAGATTCACGACGGGCTGAATGTTCAAATCACTGGAAACCGGATGGTAGCTCAAGCATTCGCAGTGATCAACGGAGTTACGCCGGGCTGCGTTCTGCCCCCAACCCTCTTCACTCTTATGTTCTGGGCTATGCTGATGGATGCCTACCTTGATGAGCACCCTGGCATAGGCATTTCCTACAGAACTGATAGCATCTTCTCAGAATTCGGCCTATACAGGCCATACTGCACGTATCTGCGACTCGCGTATTCATGACTTGCTATTCGTGGATGACTGCGAACTTAATGCCATGACGAAGGAAGATATGCAAAGGAGCATGGAGCCCTTCGCCGTCGGCTGCGTCAATTATGGACTAACACCAAATAGAGCAAAAACTGTGGGCATGCACCAATTACCACCCAGCGCAGAATACTTCGCTCTCGTATAAATTTAAAGGCTGCTCAAGTCAAAAATGTGGAAATCTTTGCTTCTCTGGGCAGCACTCTGTCACGCAAAACGGCAATCTAGGACGGGGTAGCACAACGGATCTCCAAAGCCAGCTAGGCCTTCGGCCGACTGCAGGCGTCCGTGTGGAATCGCCACGGTATTCAACTGAACACCAACCTGAAGATGTACAAGGCCATCGTCATGAAAGCACACCTTTACGGAGCAAGGACCTTGACAGTTTACTCGAGCGAAGCCAGGAAGCTGAATCAGTTCCATCTGCACTGCCTCCTCAGAATAATGAAGCTCAGATGCGAGAAAGGGTTCCGTACATTGGAAGTACTAGAGCGGACCAGAATCTTCAGCATCCACGTCATGCTGAGGCAAGTGTTACTGCGATGGAACAGCCAAATGTGAGGGTGAACGACGAGTGAATACCCAAATGACATTTCCATGGAGATGTGGCCAGTGGCGCTCACAGACAGGGAGAACAAAAGTGAAGCTACAAGAACACTATAAAGTGCTATTTGCGGTGACTGAAAATAAACCCGGTGACATGGGAGGACATCGTTTAGGACAGACTGGCCTGGAGAAGATCCGCGAAGTCTGGGGCAGCAATATTAAAAGCCAACCGGATCACAGCTTTTTAGTTCAAAAGAGAGGCTCATTAGCCACAAGCACCCAGATGAAAACTGTCAATGCCTTAAGCCTGCCAACGTGCCCGAGATGCAAACGCACATTCCGCACGCGCATAGGCCTGATTGAACATCTGCGGACGGAATGTAACAACAATCCCACAAAATCAACTTCGGCACAAATAAATATCCAGTCTGTCACCCCTTCTGTCTCACCCAATGACGATGACCACCCCAAGCACTAATGATCACTACGTTAATGCACCACCGCCCACCATCAGCGGCACCTTCCTCCCTCTTCCACCCCTTGCTTGTATCACGCCGACGAACACTTCTTACCGTCCTTCCGCCACCTTGTTGGCCACTTCCGACTACCTTCCACCTGCAACCTCCTCCACCTGCCATCCCAATACCAGCGATGAGGACTCCGAGCTAACCTGTCCTCTTTGCTTTAGCATCTTCCTGGTCGATTTCTTGAGAATCCATCATCCTGACTTGGCATGAACTGTAGTCGGTTAACCGATGCTCATGCCCTAGAGGCTTATCCCGTACAGCATTTGAATACGCAACAGGATAAAATGTAACAATCGATACCCTGCTTCCCAATAAGCCATATGAATGTATACATTTTGATATGTTATCTTCGAATCACAGTTTAACCCTTTCCAAGAATGTTCTTTAGTTTTGAAGGGAGATTAAAATTGAAGGAAGTCGTTGTTATTGTGTAGGCCTGCAATGGAAGCTGTCGTATACATCGCAAGGGAAAAGAAAGCTTTAAGAAAGCATAAGACTGAAACAACTTACGCTTGATTCTCCTACATAAAAGCTTTTAGGAAAATGTCTCTGCAAATGCTCTACAAAATATACTGTTATAGTGTTTCCTGTGTGCTGTTTTTATATTATATACCGTGAAGCAACATATTGGCGTTCAGATCCCTGACAAAAATCACACTACATTGCGATGCCCTTATTAAATATTTTCACTTGACCATCTTATTAAGACCTAACGTGCTCCACAGCTAGGCATTACGCATGTATTGAAAGAAAGTTTAAAAGTTATTATCGTTAACTCCAAATGCACAAGGTGGCAACTGACAGGCAACACTCGGTTAATACACTTGTTGGTCACACTCTATAGAAAACGCCGTGCTGCCATGGAATAATAACAAGTGATTATTATTCAAAAGAATTTAATATAGATCATGCGTTATCAAAATTTGCTCTTCGATTTAATTTTTGAGAGATCTTATCTTCTGGCACCCCCAAATGTGAATAATATACGTGGAGCTTGAACACTGTTCAAGCATGTGGTTCAGAAATCTGGTCTATGAGTATATTTTGCTCACTGATCTGTGGACCAGGAGAACTAACCACTGACAATCCCATGCTTTATCTGCTCTGTAATTCTACGCCCAGCATGCACGCTGGCTCTAGAAGATCAGTCATTTGGACGTCTGTACGTGGTTTCAGCCCTAAAAGCTCTATGATTTAACTGTACGGACGCTCAAAGAGACCACGGATTACTCTTTAGGTGGACCAGACAGCTAGGAGGACCGGGTAGAATTTTACCAGCAGACAGACCTTTGTTTCTCTTTATTAACACCCACGATGTAAATTACAGGTTGCCATGTCAATTGACAAGGTTATCTGGAAAGACGAAGGCTAGCAGATGGGACCCACTCTCAGTCAACCCCATCCGCACTCAGGGACCTGCCTGCTTCCAAGCCGAGAAAGAAGCACCAGAGATTCAAATTGTCGCCAGAAATGGACCCCAATCACCAACAAATTATCCATCTCTCGTGAAGTTGTTGGGTTCACATCAATGTTGTCTGCGTTCGCACTCGGTTGAGGCTGTACTCTTTGTAGAACATAACCTACTAATAATAGTTATAATATTTCTACTGTTTAGAATACAGATATGGTGATATGGTGTAATGCAGATAACCAAGTTATAAAGTAAAATCTTCAGATTTAAGAATCACATCCGTAAATGATTTATTTATCTGCAACTCTGTAAATTTGTAAATAGAGTTGCCCATTTAACAGAAGTTGAAAATTCTGGTGCTAAGTGTCAACAATGCACGTTGTACCTCGGGCGACAGACGAGGTTTAGCCGCATGGGTGCATATAATAGCTATTATTTCATCCAATGGCAAATTCTAAAAATCGATTCCACGGTTAAGATAAGCATGCACTTCGGTGATATTTTGGTGCTTAATTTCTTCCATTATATCCCTGTGTAATGCACCTTAACATAGACTATCAAAATGGCTTATTTGGGAGCTAGAGCCGATTTGAAAACTGTTTGCCACTTACACTACTTAAGACAGTTTTTCATTTATTAAAGAATTTGAACGCCAAAATATGGCGGGCAAGTGTATGATTACATTTATCGTAGAATATTTTTTGAAATTTCCCATTGGATGAAATCATAAATTTTGTATGCACACATGCAGCTAAAAATCGTCTGCCAGTACTACGTGCATTTTTGGCCCTTTGCACCATACATTTTAACTTTCTGTTAAATGGGCAACTCTATAGACACATTGGTAGCGTCGCAATGGAAAGTTTACTCGGAACAACCAGCGCCGACGTTTTGTATGGGCCCCCTAGAAGAGAAGTTGTTTTCCGAATTAAAGATGACAACACTCTACCAACACTCTACTCAACATTCTTTGCTTCTATGTATAGTTGTCTTTGGAAAAACTTGCTAATTTAAATTAGGTCGTTAACTAGTCTATCTGCATTCAAGCGAAGACTGTACATTTATCTTAACACTGATTCTATTAACCTTTTATTTTCCGCATCTTTTCCCAGAAGCTTTCCCAAGACTCGGAGAAAGGACCATCGGGAATTTAAATGACCCTCTTGCAACTATATTTTCGCTACCTGGGGTCGCCCATGAACTATGATGTCTCCTTATATCACCAGTCATCCAAACAATGACGTCATTCGGACGTACACATTCGGTGGTCCACAGTCTAAAATGCTACCGTTTCTTTGGATGCTAACCATCATCAGAATGCAATTCTGGATCCTAAGATGCTGAGGACATAAGTTCATTGACGCATTGCCATGAGATTTTGTTTCATACGCCTAAGTGATCAAGAACGAATCACCTCGACGTTTCATTATCTCATTCTGAAATGCTACTACCATATTACCCTACACTACCACCTGACTATTTTTTCCTAAGCAGTTTTTTTCTTCTACCTTCTATTAAAAAATGAATACTTATTGAACTCTGCCACCATTTTTATGGTAGGAGATTTTTTTCACTGCCTATTTTTCTTGTTAACCATTAATTAAATAACATCGCTAACTGTTGACATAGCAGGACAAGTTACGTATTTGTGCATTTTATCTGCACACATTGTCCTAACTTTATTTCGTTGCTAATGTTTGCTTAGACAGTGCCTTGCTGGTGCTAACCAAATATAAATTCTTAATTCTAAATATATTCACGAGTGTTGAATACAAGAAAGACGTTGAAGAATTTTTTACTGCCATTAAAAAATTGCATCCTAAGATACATTTCGCAACGAAAATAAAGAAGAACTGCAACCTACCAGTCATTGAGGTCCTCATGTTCACAGCGGATGATGGCTCAATAACGCCTTCTTCTCTATTCCACAAAAAGACCTGAAAAGATA
The DNA here is from genome assembly GCA_017591395.1 of Schistocephalus solidus. NCBI lineage: Eukaryota > Metazoa > Platyhelminthes > Cestoda > Diphyllobothriidea > Diphyllobothriidae > Schistocephalus > Schistocephalus solidus. The sequence goes on along the minus strand of WEDG01010410.1, from coordinate 13,827 downwards.
AAATTCGCGATTCAAAAGCTTTGTGCCAATACAATGGAAACAAAAGCTGGTACTAACTGTTAATAGAAGCGAACAGGCACGTTCCAGGAGGCAGTTTAGAAGAAAAAGAAGCGATCACTTGAACGTGGTGTTTATTGGCCTGACGTTTCATATTCTTTCTCGAACCAATCCTCGAAGACAGTAGCAGAAAGGATGATAGATGCACATGGTGAGCATTATATAAAGTACGTAGTGGCCACGCGATCACATGCCTACTACAATTAGAAGCTATCACGATCACCGCTGGGTATCAAAACTGATGTGATGATAGCTTGGCTGTCCGCGTTTGAGTTGTTGATTGCCGTAATTTCATCATCCAGTGCGACTGTTGACCTCATAATTCCAAGACTTCTATCATTAACGTCCCTTTGAAGCATCCGTTTTCCTCAACCTTTCTTGCTTCAGGAATCCGAAGCGATCAATGGATGACCTGTGAAATGTGCATCCCTGTATAAAAGTCCATAAATTGCACCGTGCCCCATATTTGCTCTACATACGTAAATTGCCCCAAAATTATCTTTCCCTGGTATTTAAGCCTAAAACAAGTAGGACAAAAAAACGTAAACTTTGCCGGAAATAAAGGTAGTATAGTGTGATAAGATTGACAATTGTAAGCAATGGCCGCAAAACCTTTATCCGAAACGTCAACCTCCCATTTTTTATCATTGTCAGTGTTTCTCAAATAATTGATCGACAATATCGATGGCGCTACATTCCTCTTGCAGGCTTGCATCAGAATTTAGTGCGACATTAAATCAGGGCTCTCACCATCAACACGTAGCTGCAAGTTATTTAAAATAGCAGCAGCAGGCTCTTACCTAACGCTCAGTATATTTATATTTGAAATCGTTGCGCAGGACATATTTAAATTGGAAATCAAATATATGTATTCAGTTGTAAATTTAAATTTGAAAAACGAACAGAAGAAGGCGAATGTATGTTCCTTGTCTCCATATGGAAACACTTTTTTTTGTAAACTTTGCATATTTTCTATCGCTTTTACCATAGTGTCTATCCACAAAGACCATAAATACCTGGTTTTTAACGAGTTTTTGACATGTTGTCTCTTAAGGGGTAAGTAAAAAGGCCATGCATAGGAAATTTAGTTCGAAGCGCCAGTATGCCTCTCTGTAAAATTATCTGCTAATGTCAGGAGATTGAAGACAAATCCGTTCGTGTTCTTCCACACACTTCCTCAAGCGACCTAGTTTGTGGCCGTTTCCCAAGCTGCATGCAGATCGTGCGATAACGCGGAGATATTTTTGCATAATCTGTTTTTGCATCGGACCACATTCCTTCTCTGCTCACCGACAATCCTACTTGAATGGATTCTCCAACAAGTATTTGAGTACCCACGTCTGTTATATCGTCGTAATCCACCGGTATCCACCGTATGTTCTAGAGCATGGCAGTGCAGGGACAGTAAATTAAGCGTGGATTAGTTTTAAGTGATATTGGACTTGCGCAGCAGCTACCGAACTTTGCTCCCTCCCGCAACTGAGCCCGGTGAGATGACAGAGTTAAGAAGACTTGAGGCGGGAGTTGGCGCAGGTGGCTGGTGCGTCCGTAGTCACCACTGGGCGTGCCACCACACCTGGCGTGGATCTGAAGGAGTGGGAGTGCCATGAAGGCCACATTAAGAAGATGCCATTGTAATCTGACTCTCAGTCCATCAGTCGACCATTGTATACAAGCGTTCACACCGGGAGTTACATGCGGTCCGTGTTATCCGATCAATTGGTAACCTCCCAAGGCGCAGCTTTTAGCGCACAGTGATAGTTTCAAGCGTTTCCAATTTTTTATATGGAGAAAATATGCTCAGCCGCCGACCTCACTATCTCCACCGCCCCACAATCAGATCACCATCCAAGGCGGTCAGTTGTCTGATGCGGAAGTGTGCGCAGCTGCTGGTGACCTCGCCTACGTGTACTACATACATGACCTGGCCCCCTAATTACAGGCGCCGGGATTTCACACAACGGAGGAGTGAGGTAGAACGGCTTGCATATCACATGTGTGTGTGCCAGAGGTCACGTTAAGAAGGAGCCATCACAGTCTGACTCTCAGACCACCAGTCAGCCACTCCGCACAATACATATTTGACTGACTGAGAGGTCTGAGTGTAATTTTCAGTTAGACGCCTTTCAAGCCACGGCACCATAATAATCTCAAGCTCAGACCATACTTGCAGTCGAGGATTATACTTTCCACTCAATTAGAGATTCAAGCTGAAAGCATGTTTTGTGTGGTGTTGCGTGTGATCATGTGTGCTGCGGTGGCTCGTGAGGAGAGATGTGGTAGTATAATACAGCTGGCGGTGTTCTATCGCAGATTTTCATGGAAACGTATGTGGCCTTATCGGTCCATGTGGTGAGTGAATGTACGTGGTCAGTGCCAAGAGTTGAGTCGGGTGAGGTGGGTGTATGATAGTGCTTCTGGCACTGGATCAGCGGTCTCTAAGCGATGGATTCACAATTGAACCAGCAGGCCGATGCGTGAAAAGTATGTGCGGTGGTGGTTGCGCTCATGGGGAACTGTGGCAAGTGTTGATGGGTACGCAAGATGTTTTAAAGGAGCTAGAATCGCGGTTGTTTTTTGCTTTCGTGGATACGCATGTGATCGAGCAGGCCCCTATGGTAAATAAATGCGGGGAACAGTGGGGGACTTGAAGGCTGTTGTGTCCGCTGTGTGTTAATGCTCCAGCCACTGGTTCACCAGTCTCCGTGCGATGCATTCACAAGTGACCGTCCAGGCCCCATGGAGTGAAGAATTGTGTCCATCGCCTCAAATAAACTCTCGTCTTCTCAACGAAAAAGAGCCTCAATCTGGGCCGCAAGAAAATTAACCATAAGGAGTCAGCTAGTCCTACCCCTGTGAAATCGGACTCACTACTGCCCCTTCCTTCTACTTATATTACTCATGCAGACCAACAACCGCCTTCGCCTGTCTCAACTTTAGAAGCATCGCCAGTTGTCGTTTCTAATTCTTCTCATAGCCCCATAGAACATCCGAAATCCAGCTATATCATCAAAACTGACAGCTTCGCCAGATCAATGAAGTCCTCAAAGGTTTTTATTTAAATCACCAAAGGAATGCCGTCAGAACGACGCGATTCAAAATCTGAATACGAATCTGACCCAAAATAAAGGCGACTTAGTTTGTATAATGATATGCTGCCTTCTCAAAGATCAACAATGCCTCTTTAACGGAACTCCCCTATTAACCCCGTGGGTCCAATTATTCTCCCGAATATCTGCTTGTTCCGCACAATGGATGCCAACGAACGCCCTATTTTTACCCTACCAATGGTCCCTCTAGTAATCGTCGTGAGCCCTTTGCACTCCTAGCTAGTCCAGGCTTCCCACCACTTAGGACCAGTAGTCTTCACGTAAGTCATTCCATCTCCTTTAAACTCCAAAGTTGGACCAAATACCCACCACCTAATCCTTATAGCTGCTTCTAACCAAGTTATTAACTTTTAACTTTTTTTTTCTTTAAAGCATATTGACAGTAACCACGTGGCCCATCGCACATTAAATATTATATAAATGTATGCCAAGTACGTTATAAATATTATCGCCCGATATTATATGCATAACAGAATACTGAACTCTTTTTCATTGAGGACCTTCACTTCTACCGCCAAGACTGCATAAATAGCTATGGAGCTGGTTGCCTTCCTCAAGTTAGATCTTACTTAAAGCATTTTACCTACGAGCTAAATGTCCGGAAAAAATTGCTTGATCCGCACACTTGTAACCAACGAACACCCTATGTTTTACCCTGCCGATGGTCCCTATAGTAATCGTTCCCAGCCATTTGCACGCCCAGCTAGTTCAGGCTGCCCACCACCTTGAATCAGTAGTTCTCACGTGAGTAACCCCATCTCCTTTAAAATTCCCAGTAGGACCGGGTTCCTACCACCTCATCCTTATAGCTGCTTCCAACCTACTTGTAAACGTTTAACTATTTGTTTCTTTTTAATCATAGATAATGGTGATATTTATTATTTAACATAGGTAACCATCGAACCTTTAGGATGTCTGTGCCCAGATTCGACTGCTAAACACAATTTTCTTTCTACTTGAATATGTTAATCACTACTTTGCAATAGTGTGTATTTCAACTACAATTTTGATGTTGAAGGTATTTTATTAACAGGGTCTTCAAAGGAAATGCCTATTACCCTCAAATATACTGAAACCATATTGACAGTAGCCATGTGGCCCATAGCAAATCAAATGTAACATACATGTATGACAAATCATTTATGAAGAGCACCGCCCGATATTATATGCATAACCAAATCCTGATCCCATTCATTGATTACTGATTATTTCCTTTTTATTGACGACCTTCAATTCGACCGCCAAAACCGCATAAATGACCGTGGAGTTGGTTGATTTCTTTATTTTCGATCTTACTTAACGCATTTAACCTATGATCTGAATGTCTCTTGCTTCTTCGGAAACTTCAGCTTCTCATCCATTATTCTTTCGCCACAAAGTAAAGACTATTCTGGGATGTGTCTAAAATCCTGCAAACTCATTAGCCAGTGATGACGAAAATCTTTGCAAAATTTTTAAATTAGTGGTGGAATCCGCTTTTGATGTTAAAAATCGTTACGGAAGATTTTTAACTTTCCTCAAATTGATTGTCTTTTCGAATATTTTTCCACCAAGATTTCATCCGTTGGAAGATATTATCAACATTTATAACAGGTCTCAGCTTGTACTCTCTCAAACAGGAGATAAATTCATTATAGATCTAATCTTTAAATATGACGCTGTTCCTCATTTCTTTTTATTAAAAATTGACCTTTTTGTTAGTGACTATCACCTAATTCACTGTTGTCTACCACATGCGTTTTCAAATTAAACCAACATACCTCTGGCCTATCTAAATTACGATATCATAAACAACAAAATAATATAAAAAATATATTGGATGAGCATACCTTTTACTCCTGCAATGATACAACAATTCTTCGGTGTTTGAACAGACATCAGAAATTGGCAAACGTTAATTTATGACAATGACCGTTTGTTTATTCGTATTCCATACACCCACAATATTTACGGTAATAAGATTAAATGTTATCTATTTAAGCTCCCGCAATGAAGTGTGAAGCGGCAGATAGAAATTTCGCGGTCCGGCGGCAGTTTTATGTGTTAACAGAGGTGGACAGGCAAGTTCTTGGAAGTAACTTAGAAGAAGATGAAGAAGAAGATGAAGAAGAACAAGAAGAAGAAGAATGGGCGATCAATGGAACATTGGGTTTATTGGCCTGATATTTCAGATTATATCTCGAACCAATCATCAGAGACAGTCACAGGAAAGGGTGATTAGAGCACAAGTTGCGCAGTATATAAAGGGCATGGTAACCAGGCAACCACAGGCCTACTTTCGCTTGCAGTCCATTAGTTCATCGCTGGGGGTCGTAGTTCATGCAATAGTTGCATTTTCGCCCGTACCCGAGTCACTAATGACCGTGATTTAATCACCTTTGTCGATTCCTGGCGTGACAATTACTCAGCAATCTGGCTCGCTGTCACCGGAACTACTGGTCACACGCATCCTCCGCACGTGGCTAGCAATTTTGCCATGAAAAAATTGCAAAGCAGAATATAGAGCTGCGAGATCATTGCGTTTATTAACTAACTGCGGGCCAGATAACCATGACTCAAGCTGTTCATGGCTCACGTGGTTAAAATCCCTAAGGAGAATTTTGGCCTCGTCAAACTTGAAGATGTTGCCGAATCCCATTGCATGAGAGACGACTTGAGAGCAAGTAACCTTTCTTCTCATTGCTTCGGCGTGCTCGACCATTCGCATGCCAAGTAGGCTTCCAGTTTCTTTGAAAAAGCTGCTTTTTCCGACAATGCACCAGATTTGTTAACCTACTCCAGACGTTTATTGCCATGTTAGCGGGTCTTTTGGCCTCATTATTCGGCGCTTGATAGTTTCGTCTGGTAGGTGTGCAACTCCAACTCAGATTTGTGTAAGGAGACGGCTAACGGATTCGGAGACGTTCTTCACGTACGGTAGAGCTCGCCAAAATTTGGGGCTGGTGGGATTTGGTCACTTGCCTTGGTTGTGCACGCAACTGTTGCACCTATCAATTCAAGACCATCGAGTTTCTCCTCCAAAGCAACTACGATGAAATGTAGAATTACATTGGACACGCACAAATCATCCAGCTCCTGAAGCTCTGCCTCAAAAACTACTTCAATTTGAACGGAATAATCTACGAGCAGGTGAAAGGCACACCAATGGGTTCACAGATCTCGGGACTTATAGCTAAAATTGTCCAGCAACGGTTGAAATTACTCGTCTTCAATCACTAAAGACCGAAATTCTGGGCTCGCTATATTGACGATGTGTTTATTATCATCGAACAGGATGAGATACTGGCATTCAAAGAAAACCTCAACGGCCTCTTCACGGACATTCAATTCACGATGGAGGAGGAAGAAATAAAATCAGCTGGCCTTCTTGGATGTCCTCATATACCGCAAAAATTGCGGTGGCCCGAATAGCAAAGCGTTCAGGAAAGCAGCAATATGACGTAAGTACTGCCCTTCTGCAGCACAGGGAAGGCGCCGGGAAGGCACTGCCGGAACAAACATTAGTAACGATATAAATTTGGGCTTTTTGTGCAGATTAAATGTACAAATATTAAATAATGTAGGCAAAACTTGTCCTGTTAGGGCAATAGTTAGCGATATTTTGAAATTGGTTGTCAACAACAAAATAGGAAGTGAAAAAACTCCTACCATGGAAATGGAAGCAGAGTTCAAATGGCCTCCATTTTCGAATAGAGGATAGGGGAAAAAAACTGCTAAGGAATATAACGTAAGGGGGTAGAGCAGGCTAATACTGCAGAAGCATTTCCGAATTAGATAATGGAACGTCGACATGGTTCGTTCTTGATCACTAAGGCACATGAAACAAAATCTCACGAAAAGGCGTCAGTGCACTTGAGGCCTCAGCATCTTATGATCTAGACTTAAATTCTGATGATGCTAAGTATCCAAAGAAACGGGAGCATTTTAGACTGTGTACGTCCGAATGTGTATATTCGAATGATTTCATCGTTTGAATAACTGGTTGCATAAGGAGACATCATGGTTCCTATGGGACCCGAGGTAGAACAAATCGTTTCAAGAAAATAACTTAAATTCCTGATGGTCATTTCCCCGAGTCAAAGAAAAACTGCTCGGAAAAGATAAGGAAAAAAAGGAAAAATAGAATCAGTGTTTATAAAAATGTTTAGTCTTTGCTTGAATGCAGATAGACTAGTAAACACACCAAAATTAAGTGGCAAACTATTCCAAAGAAGGCTTTACCGTTAAGCAAAAGAATATTGAACGTTTGCATGTGGAGGATGCAGGAGGTATAATAAGTGCAGAATTTTCAAGTTTATAAGGAAGACTAACGGGGGCGATGACAGAAAACTTGGGGAGAATCGAGTTATTATTAAGTCAAAAAAGAAGACAAAAGCCTGCTTGTAGTCTCCTGAACCAAATAAATTTTAGCTTCGTCAACTGCCATCTAGTTGAGTAGGAAGTATTCGAAGGAGTCCGACACGGGACTTTTTTGTGAAATTTCTTTGAATATTTTCAAATTTTGAACGGCTAGATTCGTTACGTAGACCGCAGAAAGGACAGAAGAATTCAAGAATGTTAAGCACAAACATAAGATAAAGTTCTGATCTAATTTCAGGAAGTTAGACGTTATAAGAAAAAAAGCAGCAAATCTGAGCACCTTCGGCCGTAATTTTATTGGCATATGCGAAAGAGCTAATTGCTTGGTGTCCAAGTCCATGATAGCGAAACACTCAGTCATAGGGCGACCTTGAAAAATAACAGGTTGAGGCAGCCTGACAGACGCCAAAACACACGAAGCGACACTAAGAAGATGAGAATTCTATTAGCCATGTGGAGCTCCACGCCGGAAGAGCGTCTAAGTTCGAATGAATTTTTTCGAGGCATTGTTCGACCGTAGAGATAGAGAAGAAATACACGCATGTGAGGGCATCAGCATAAATATAAGATTGAGAATGTTTAACTGTCTATGAAATGTCATTTATGTAAAGTAAGAACAACAAATGACCCCACACGGTACCTTCAAGGACACCTTTTACAATCGGAGTAGCACTTGAGTGTGAGGACCCCATTACAACCTTTTGTTTTAAATCAGATAGGTATGATCTAATAAATTCAGTAAAGGCACTACGAAATCCTATAGCCTCTTCTTATCTAGAAGTCATCTATGAGACACTTTATCGAATGCCTTTCTTTGATCAATATAGATAACTGCTACAGATATATGCTCATTATGAAGAGAGGTTGGTTGATTTAGAAAAGACATGTGGCAGGTTTCACATGAGTGGTCCGGTAAAAAGCCATGCTGGTAGGAGTTGATCGTTTGATAACTTATGCAAAAATCCGTTATTCGTTAAGCAGTTCGTTTTTCAAAGAATTTAACAAGAAAGGGATTTTTATGAGCACCGTGATGGTTATGAATGTCAGAGCGGTAAACAGATGTTAAAACTGGAATAATAATATAAGTTTTCTAATAATGGGAAAAAGGAACGGTTTTGGAGTAATACTGAGAATAATTTGCTTGGTAAAGTTGGAACTTCTCTTAACTGTTTAATAAGAGAGATCGGAATATTTTAAATTCCAACCGGCTGTGAATTTTGTAGGTGAGCTTCTTCTATTTGAATACTTGAAGGAGAGAAATTAATGGTTATTAGATGTGAATTTGAAGTTAAAAGCCGAAGAATTGAGGGAATGTGGTTAGTTTTAATGGTAATGTGGTTGGTAAAAAAATGAATTGGGCAATTCTGCTTTGCCCAAATCCTTTGTTACGAATTTTTCGTTACAGTCAAGTCAAGGTGGATTTTAATTCAGACGCTTTAGCTGATGACCAAACATTGAAGACAGATTTGGATGAATTGGCATCACTTAGTGCCGAGACTCCCTATGCTTATCTCGTGTGAGTTTTATTTTCAAAGCTAATTCAAATATGTGAGCTTCACTTATGTGAACTGACAAAGAGCTTTTTAACAGTTCACTAAGTTGCTTTCGTAATTCGTTAAGTCTATTTTGGATAAATTGTGCAACAGTAGAAAAGGCTGCATTTAAATTAAAAATTTTAAACAGGATAAAAGCCCGTATATTTTCTGTAAGGTTTTGCAATAGCTTATGGAAACATTTTGGATCGTTGATTAAAAATATGCTTTGCCAATCTAGAGTGCTTACGAAATTATTTAGTGATTCATGATATGTGTTTGCAAACTCGAGGTTATTGCCTTTAACCTCAGACTTTGTACAAAGGGAGACTGAACAAGAACTGTGAATTAGCATGTGATCATTTATGAAAAGATCACGATGAACATTCAAAAAGAGAGGTTGGACATCATTTGTAAAATTCAAATCTAAAATGCTGTCATTTCTAGTCACTGAACAATGCCGTTGGGATACGATTTAAAAGTTAATAGTATCGACCAATTTCTGAAGTTTTGGCGTAGAGGATTTTGCCTGCCAGTCAATGTTTGACAGACTAAAATAACCTACGATTATTTTGACATCACATTGAGTATCTGCAACTTTGTTAAATAGTTCACGGAGCTCGCTTTCATTACCAGAATAACACGGAGGATTATAAACACAGTCAATTACCCTTTTTTATTGTGCGGGAGGATGAATGAAACAAAGCATACATTTACAAAAAGGACGAAATGCTCAGCTGGAAAGGAAAACGTACAAGGAAAGCAGGCACCGCCACGCCTTTTAGCGCGGTCTTGTCGGTGCAAAGTGTAATTATCTACAGCGAGCGTAGAGTCGGAAAAAAAGAGTGAGCGTACGATGCGGTGATGCAGAACACATCTGGATCAAGCTCAAAAAATACTGTTCTAGGATTTGTCATCTTATTTCCAACTTATCTCGCATTGAGTGAAACTAAACTGAGCGTATTCCTGAGCTACAGTTTATAAAACGGAGATTTGGTGGTGGAGAAAAAAACTGGAGAGAAGAAACAAGAGGTGGGAAACAAAATTTCTCTGGTCTACAAGCTGTCAAAATGTTACTGTTAAAAGAGCTGAAAGTATTGTACAATGGCATATTTGGATGAAACCCATGGAAGGGCAGACTATACTGTGGCGTGGGAAAGGAAGGGGGTGGTATAGAAACGCGAATTTTAGGGGAGCTAACATAAATTAACGAAAAACGTGCATTTTAAAAAGGAATAAATTATTTCGAAATACTGTTCACATAATTAGAAAACTGAATTATTTGGGGATTTGGGATATTTATGGGTTGGAAAAAATTCTTACCTGGTCGTTCGAAGCTGTTGTAGATGCTGACGTGTTAGCAAGTTTCCCATCGGAAATGACATAACTGATTTTGACGCCTGGCTTAGCAAATGACTCAGATTTACTGAGGGGTTTCTTAGGTTTACTAGATTTGACAGATATGGCAGGCATGGTTTGCTTGGAAGGGGAAAGAAGTGACGTTGACACGATTTTAATCGAACCTGGAACAAGATGAAAGGGTGAAGATTCAAGTGGAATCAAAATTCCTGTTGATCCGGAGGGCCGTGGGCTGGAATTAGCTATAGGGCCAACCTCCGAGATAAATTTTGGTATTGCAGATGTCGACCAAGGCTTCTTGCTTGCTAATGAGTGTGAAACCTGACGTTCCATTGGGGTTTTATCTCTACTGATAAACAACCTTTTTTCTATAAATATTGATCTAAGTGCTCATGCTTGGAGAAAATATTGTTAACTTTAATCACTTAAAAAAGTTTGACCAGAATTTTAGGGTTTTTCTACGAGAAGACAACCTTTAAGCATCCGCGACTTTAAGGTTTTAAGCCGTATGATTAAAGGATATGAAATGCGACATTCAAGGGGATTTAAATTTTAGGGACGTTTTTTGTAAGAAAGTAGAAACTTCTCTTATGTCAGTCATATGACTTGTAGTGTAGACAAGGGTCAAAACTGCTAAGAACCAAGGTGTACAAAATAAACTAATGCTAAGTGGGGAATTGTGTCTAAACTACAAACGACAAAAGGACGGTAAAAATGACAGAGGATTGTAAGAATGCAGACTCACGAAAAACGCAGCTTTTAGATAGCAAGTGTTGGTGAGGATTGTAATGAACTCTGAACTAGATCCAGGAAGCTATACATCATGGACGATACGCAGAGTCAGGAGTTCAATTGGGATGGCGTTCGGTAGAATGCAATCGAGAAATGAAGATCGATCGTTGCACTTGACTACAAGTAATTGAGACATATCAGTACAACCAAGAGAGCAGCGGTGACATGCAGCAGCGAAAACAGAAGTCGTCCAACATGCGGGTTAAAGCTGGCTGTTGTGTTTTTATTTAGCACATTAAAACAAGCGTACATAAGGATTTAGTTGAACAAGAAAAATCTAAACATGTCAATTGTACAAATATATACACATCTCTCCCAGCAGAGCGTTTGTTGTACAAAAAACCGCTCGATGGAAAAAGGCAAAAGCCCTTAAGATTGGCAAGAAAATGGATGTATCTACCAGACGAAGAGGAAGTGCGTTGTGGTGAAAAAGGAGTTGCAAAATGTTTGGGTGGGATGGTCGAGTGTGAAGGCTGAGTGGAAGGGACCGACATAGGTGGAATGGGTGGTGACGGTGCGGAGGAATTGGATGGAGCAACTGGCAGTGGGATGCACTCAAGATAAGCTGGCTTGAGTCTTTCGATGGAGACTGTGTCAGACTTGACAGCCTTCTATATGACGTAATACTTGTCCATTCGTTAAAGCATTTTTTAAGGGCCATGATAAGGGGAATGAAGAGGCTTGCGAAATGCGTCGTGCCGGACCAAGACGAATGGAGCCGATTAAAGGTTTTCTTGTACCAAAACGTGTTTAGATGTCAGGCGAGTGGGATTTGGACGCAGTTGAGCCATGCGCTGTTTCAATTGTTGAATGAAAGCATTCGACAAGCTGGTGTCTACGGTGGAAGACTGCACAAATTCGCCGGGCAGGCGGAGAGGTGTACCGTATACAATTTTAACCGTAGTGCATTGAATGTCCTACTTGACAGCTGATCGAATACCTAAAAGTACGAGGGGTAGCTTGTCAATCCACGCAGTTGTGTCTGTGTGAGTCATCAGTGCTGTGCTGAAGTTCACGGAACGTTAAATCCTCGCCTGACATCTAAGCACGTTTTTGGTACAGAAACCTTTAATCGGCTCCATTCTCTTGGTCCGGCACGGCATTCCTGGCTTCCCCTTATCTTGGCCCTTAAAAATGCTTTAACGAATGGACCAAAGTATTACGTCATATAGAAGGCTGTCAAGTCCTGACACAGTCTCCATCGAAAGACTCAAGCTTATCTTGGAGTGCATCCCACTGCCAGTTGCTCCATCCAATTCCTCCGCACCGTCACCACCCATTACCGGTCCCTTCCACTCTTCACACTCGACCACCCCACCAAACATTTTGCAACTCCGCTTTTTTCACCACAACGCTATATCTTCGTCTGGTAGATACATCCGTTTTTCTTGCCAATCTTAGGGCTTTTGCCTTTCCATCGAGCGGTTTTGTACAACAAACATGCTGCTGGGAAGAAGATGTGTATATATTTGTACAATTGACATGTTTATATTTTCTTGTTCAAAGCAATCATATGTACGCTTGTTTTATTGCTTTAAATAAGAAACACAACAGCCAGCTTTAACCCGCATGTTGGACGACTTCTGTTTTCGCTGCTGCATGTTCACCGCTTTAGCTCTCTTGGTTGTGCTGATATGTCTCAATTGCTTGTAGTCAAGTGCAACGATCGATCTTCATTTCTCGATTGCATTCTACCGAACGCCATCCCAATTGAACTCCTGACTCTGCGTATCGTCCATGATGTAAGCTTCTGGATCTAGTTCAGAGTTCATTACCAATCCTCCACCAACACTTGCTATCTAAAAGCTGCGTTTTCGTGAGTCTGCATTCTTACAATCCTCTGTCATTTTTACCGTCCTTTTTGTCGTTTGTAGTTTTAGACACAATTCCCCACTTAGCATTAGTTTATTTTTGTACACCTTGGTTCTTAGCAGTTTTGACCCTTGTCTACACTACAAGTCATATGACTGACATAAGAGAAGTTTCTACTTTCTTACAAAAACGTCCCTAAAATTTAAATCCCTTGAATGTCGCATTTCATATCCTTTAATCATACGGCTTAAACCTTAAAGTCGCGGATGCTTAAAGGTTGTCTCTCGTAGAAAACCCTAAAATTCTGGTCAAACTTTTTAAGTGATTAAAGTAACAATATTTTCTCCAAGCATGAGCACTTAGATCAATATTTATGTTTTATCGAGATAAAACCCCAATGGAACGTCAGGTTTCACACTCATTAGCAAGCAAGAAGCCTTGGTCGACATCTGCAATACCAAAATTTATCTGGAGGCCCTATAGCTAATTCCAGCCCACGGCCCTCCGGATCAACAGGAAATTTTGATTCCACTTGAATCTTCACCCTTTCATCTTTGTTCCGGAGTTCGATTAAAATCGTGTCAGCGTCACTTCTTTCCCTTCCAAGCAAAACCATGCCTTCCGCCATATCTGTCAAATCTAGTAAACATAAATAAATAAATAAATAAATTGTATATTTAAGGCCCAAGCCCCGTCATTTCAAACTTAGTATCACGGTATAAATAAATACAATGGCCTTGGCAGCCATAACAGCAGAAATTAATGTAGATATCCGATTCAGAACGATTTGCCATTTTAAAACAATA
>WEDG01010407.1:0-17863 GCA_017591395.1 Schistocephalus solidus | reverse complement strand
GGTTGTACTTCGTTTCAGTACATTATTGTGCTCTTGTGAATTTTCAAGTTGGTTGCACCAACAAGTCGTTAGACCATATAAATATTGGAAGGTGAGATTCCTTTGACCCGCTTGTGAAAAACTCGGCGGGCTCGGTGGGATTCGAACCCACGCTTTAATATTTAGGACATGTGGATAGAAAGACGTTTGTAGAAGGGGAGGAACCGGGTTGCAGTCGGTTGAGAAAGTTAGAGGAGTTGGAAGTCTCAGTTGGGCTCGTCATGTCGCGGGAGATGGCAAATAAGTGAGATTTTACATGGTCAGGCATAGGTTAGCAGCTGTTGCTTTAATGGGGGCGCAAATCAGGGATACGTGCACGCAGACCTTCTAGGTCATCATGGCGGGTGGTGTTGTTGGTGCTAGAGTACCAAGCCTGTTTTATGTTAACTATGACGGTCACTTTCATACGGTCCTAAATGTGGCGGTGGCCACACTCAACGTTGGGCATACCCCCAAACAGGGTCGAGTTGGCGGATAGCTAGCTTGTTAACGCGGGTCTCCAGTAGTACACCCACGAGGAAAACGTAAACACAAAAGCAATTCGCGCACGGGATGCGCGTGTAGAACAGGAGGGTGTCCGCCGCTGCCTTGGGAGTAGACTTCACAGTTTGAAAGACGTCATTCAGACTGGTGCAGTTGTTCGAATTCTATTTGATATAGTAACAAAGGTGTCATTTATGTGGCAAAATCACATTTTCAGTTTAAAATTTCGAATACCATGCCCCTGTTGTTGTGCGGCTAGTTTATTTAGTAGCCAAAATGTCAACAGGCCAAGTATGGTGCCTTTAAATTTTGAAAATTCGTATAAGCAAGTCGACGGTAGTTGTTAAAGCGGAACATAAACGATGTAAAAAGCGCTGCGTTTGAATGCCAATAGGATTGTCCAGTAGGCCTTGAGTTGCGCCGTCGAATTCCACGCTAGGTTGTACCGAGGACAGCAGTGTGACGACGTCAAACAATAAAATGCATTCATTAAAACTCACCGAGAGGTTTCGGCTCTTCTGAAGAAATGCACGAGTTATTGATGCTGTCTTGCTATCCATCAGGGTCAGTGTCTTAGATGCTTTTACAAAAACCTGGTAAAATTTGAAGTAAAGGATTTCAAGAATGGCGCCCTAATCCTGAATGGTGCATCGGATTTTTGCACTTTTAGGTCATACAGATGCGTGGCACAGGGTCACTCAGGTTGATGAATTTAGGGTCACCTGGACTTACAAGTCTACGTCGAAAGAATCGATTCACGATTATTTTACAGTTGCAGTCAGACTTTTCTTGAGATCTACAGAGAGTGGTGCAAAGCATTTCCGCAATTGATGACTTCACTTTCCCTTTTAACGCAGTCAATCATGTCCGTGATGATAGTTGCGTCGCCTCCATCATCATCAATATACTGTTGTCTGACGAAATCATACTCTTCCCTTTCCTTTTTCTCCTTCTTAGACTAGTCAGGTATACTGATTTTTTTCTCCATCGAGGAAGACGAGTAGCACAGCTGCGTATATCCGCACGACCTTACAGGGAAGGGTAGAGATAAAGGGGAAGAATTTGAGATTGGCAAAAAATTCGTCCGCGCAGCATCAGTATGTTTGAAGGTTCTTCTTTTGGATAGGAAGCCAACTTTATTGGGTATGAGATTCCTTTTCAAAATTTGAAAAATTATATGCACACTTCTCTCATTAATAGGACGGATTTTCTTACGTAGATCGGCTTACTGCCCCATTCAAATAGCCAAAACAGACATTTGTAGGGAGGAAGCATACACAGGGAGGTCTGACCGCATAGACATTCACAGACTGGTTTTCATTTGCCAAAATTCCTGATAGCATGTTCAGGAATAACAGCTGAGTCAGCCGAAAGACAAAAGCAATTAATTAAGGAAGTTGAAATGAGTCAATCAGGTGATAATATGTGAAGAAACCCATTTCTTCAAACAAATTCCTATGGCGTTTGCAACCAAAAAGCGGCCTACTGTTTGAATGCCCTCACACCAATACCTGCTAGTCTGTAAACCAGAATGTAATAGAGCAATGGATACGCTTGTTGAAGTCATTATAGCCCCCAGGATAGTGAAAGGCGTGTGTTTGAAGTGCGTACACTGTGATTTGGAGGTAGATAATATTGATACCACTTTTGTCCTCGTCTATCAGAATAAAATCCACAATCTCAAAAACCAGAGTCACTTAAATTTTTCTGATCACCGTTCCATGACACATAACCGGCTCCTCTTTTCAGACATCTTTATTTGTCCCAAACTGACTTCAAAGTAAGCAAAAATAGACGTCCACAAACCCTTCTGAAGGTCTGAGTGTCCGATGGAAAAAAAGCCAAGACAAATCACTTCTATCCACGGTGACCAACACGCATGCACAAGATTTCAGAGGACATGGTTCGATGTTTGGCGTAATTGCGAGTATATTTTGTCGACCGAGTGGACTGACACACCGCTGCAAGATGGGAGAATACAACCCCGTCAACTGACTGACCCGAAATTATGGAGAACAATTACGGACAGGAGGACGGGCTATACGGTGGCCGGGCAGCTGGTTACTAAGCGCGCCCGCAGATGGCGGATAGTGGAACGAGATTAAGTGAAGATTAGCTGACAAGTAAGAAGGTCCTCAAATCTGGCGAATAGGCAGTCATGAACCCGCAGGAACAATGCTACCAGGATGCGGACTGCTGAAGGTTGGCACGCCGATTATCTTATAGAATGTTGGCAAGCCCGAGGATGACTGCGACTGCGAACCATTATTAAATAAGTTTGCTCACCACCGCTGACTTATGGTTAGGTTTGCGGCCCAGGCGCTAGATGATAACCTCAAACAAGCAATGCAAGCGGCTGTTGGGGATCCGCCTGTACTCAAAATTCCTAAGAAACCTCGTGAAAGTGTCCGACTACAGTATCACGATTCGTGCTATGGTGTCCACGGGGGCCGACGCGGTCCGCAATCCCGTTTCAATGGTGCGAGTGAATAAGATGCAAGCTGGGCTACTCGATTGGATACAGACTCCTGGTACGCAGTTTTCATAAATAAAACGTGGATGGCTGCTGCCTGCCTAAAGCCTAAATCTCCGACTCAGACGCTAGATGATCGCAGGAGTTAATTCCCACTCCGCCCTGTACAACGGCGACAAATGCCACTCTTCTGGTAGACACGGTGTGGCGATCGCTCCCCTCGGAAAAAGTGATACATGCACTATCTGCAGGGGAACCAGTCAATTACCAAATGGCTTACGTGTGAATGAAAGATTAGTTTACGGATATCTGTGGAGTCCCTGTGTACGCACCGAGCAGCGCGTTAAGGAGGCTTTTCACTCACAGCTGCAAGCGTTAGCTGAAAGGCTTCCTCACATGAGCACTTGATTTTTGCCAGGGACGATAATGGCTAGATTGAACCTGATAACTCTTAAGTCTCCTTATTTGCCGTTTTTGGGTTGACTCGCGATGTGAAAAATGATTGGAGGACGCAGTTTTTGCTGATCACAACCGGACGTTTGTCAGCAAAACGTGCTTCCAGCGTGTCCGCAAAGATCTGCTAGGCTGGTATTCAAAAGATAGCGAAACGGCAAGTCATAACAACCACATTCTAGGTGTTGCAAGGTTGCACAGTTGAGTTCGCGGTAGATCGATTCGTGTTGCCGAAAGTGGTAACGTCCACGAGTTGGACCATGTTCTCGTTCGCACATGGGCCTAATCTGCACCCAAAATGCCACGGGTGAGAAGCCTTCGTGTCAAGAAACTTCTACAACCCAGCATCACCAAAGACTTGAGAAACGAAATCCGGTCAGGTATACAGCCCAAACTGACGGAGAAAGCCGTGCTCAGTGGCCACCACTGAAATTATCAGTCTACAGGGCCACTAAGGAAACTGTTGGACTCACGCAGCGGTACTTCAGTGAATGGATTAGGGTAAGAATCCTACAGTTGTCTGCCGAGACGGCTCAAGCCACGACGTCCGTCTGCTTCGTGAACTTTGCCGCTGCGTTCGATCTAGTCTATCGTGAGTATCTGTAATGAATAACGGAACTAGGTGATGGGTCGACCGAAATCAAAGCAAGGTGAAGGCCTACTATCGTTTCACTAGTGTGTGAATTCTGATTCACAAAAAGCGAACCAAACTGTTGAACATCCGATTTGGTGTTGGCGAAGGTTGCATGCCGTCGCCTATTCTGTTCAACTACGCTGTTAGTCGGATTCACAGGAAGGCCCTACATGAAGATAACGGTGTTAAATTTGTACCCGGTAGCCGGCTGGCTGGTCTGGAGTGTTCTGAAGATACCGGATTGCTAACCTCAAGCTCTGGTGATCTAAGGTCTGTGGTGTCGCGGGTGAATGAATACCAAATTCTTTTTGAGCTGCAACTCTCGGGATTTATACCCGTCAGTTTTAAAGAGGTGGAGAATTTAAAATACTTCGGGCGAGGCTGTTGCCCAATGGACAGAAAAAGAACGACATTGTCACCCGGATCGATATCATTCGCAGGGTTTTCTTAATCCTTAGAAAATACCCGTGGAGCTGACAAAACATCACCATCACCACGGTCTACGTGTACCGTGCATCCATACAGTCATTCCTCCTTTTACGGTTGTGAATGGTAAGCGTTGGGTAGGATTTGAGCGAAAACTAGAAGTATTTGATCATTGCTATCAAAGACTTTCACTGGAGTGAAGTGCACCGACTTCGTATCCAATGAAGCAGTTCGAATTAGCTGCGACAAGATTCGATGCATATCTGAGGCCACCCTGGAAAGACGAGTGAGATGATTCGAGCACGATCTTCGTTGTCCACCTCACAGGCTGTGTCACTACCCTAGATCAGGCATCACTGTCCAGCTAAAGGTGTCGAAGAGAAGGTCAATTCATGACCTACCTCAACAAAGTTCATTAAGACATGGAAGTGGTCCTTGAACCTTTGGTATCTAGGCGCCTCGCTGGAGAAGAGAATGGTGGACTATCGGATCCGCCGTCACAGATCATCACGCGTGGAGAGGTAATAAACGAGAAAGTACTGAATTCCGCTAGATCAGGCACGATCATAGCCGTATCAAGTAGAAGTACGGACGAATACCAGCAAGTACTGTTGGGGAGTGGATCAGAAGTGATGATTAATACCGCCCGAACCGTACACATTAGAAATCGGAGCGGTCGAACTAGAGTGTTGAACAGAGGATTATGGAGCAACAGGGCATTGAGAGGAGTGAATACCGACTAATTGCTCAACCGACAGTTTTACAGAACTAACAGAGGTTGACACGGGTTTATGTCACCACTGGAGAGACGGTAAGTCGCGTAGTAAAATCAGACAAAGCATGCAAAGCACTGGTCACTACTTTATAGAACATGTAGGTAGAGGACGCCGAACACGATCAGATAGACGTGCACAGTTGACTGCCCTAGTAACAAGCGTATATCGAGGCGATATCGCGAATAGCGAATTTTCGCTTTTGGAGCCATTGACATGTCATTGGTTCCCTCCCTGGCGTAATCTGGCTGTTGATTGGTTGGCAGTATTTAGTCACGTAGGCACTTCCCGCGCGCGTGAATGCACGCCATTATTTCGCGGCGTGCGCGTGTGACGTTTGACGTGAGCAACCTCCCTCTGTTTTTTTGATATCTATTTATATCTGCCTTAATTTGTTACATTAGTGATAACTATGTTTAGACAGGAGTCTGAAAGAACGCGAAGACGGCGAATTAAGCGATACGGGGACCAAATATTAAGTGAAATCGACGAGGAAGTTCGTAAAAGGTGGAGGGCAGATCAGCTGTCGTGCAGTATGCTTGATAATAGCAATATTTTCTCTGAAGAAAAAGAAGAAGAATCACAGGCATGTGTGCCGCTAAGTAGTCTGTCATCTAATCTTTTTGGAGTCACAGCGGAGCCGGGGGGATGCTGAAATCGACACGTCAGTAAGCACTGAAGATGCAGATGCAGGTAATGTATACGTTAATAAGTTGCGTGAGTGGGCCTTGCGATTCAACATAGCGCACGCTCATTTGCAAGTCGTAATGGATATATTTAGGCCTCTCGTGCCTGAACTTCCGGCAGACCCTAGAAAGTTGCTGGGGGCATCCTATAATTTGGAGGTAGCCCCTATGGGTAGTGGGGAATATGTGCATGTTGGATTGGTAAGGTAACTGCGTCAAGTGCTTAGTAAAAGAAGCGTCGATGTACCGAAAGTTTCGGTTTACCAGACAATCGATCGTCTCCCAGTTTATAAAAAATCGAAGACTGAAATGTGGTCTATTTTAGGCAGAGTTGTTCGCCCCTGTCAGATGAAGGTGTATGTCTAAGAATAGTATACTTCAGGTTCACGAACATGACCGACTACTTTGACTATCCACAGCGGTCATTGCCTATCACCTCCGGTAAGTTATGCACATCTAATATTGGTCACAATTTAAGGACAGTAGACAATACCAAGACATTGCGATGACATCTTTTGACACACGTCCAGAAGGTTAGTGGTTTTGTTAAATTTTACGTCAAATCCATTAGACTTACTAGGGCCAACATTGAATGAGCGCTTAGAAAAAATGAAGAGAGCGATCATTCTCCTCTGCCAGCAAACTGCCAGGATAGCACAGACCCAAGCAGTTCTCTTCAACAGCATGGGGCGAGTGCTCGGCAGTATAAATGAGCTTGAGTTCTCCTCCACTGCCGCCCTGGCCGTCGCACTACCAGCAAATCCCGTAGGTCAGCCTGTGCGGACGGCAATGGATTTTAAAAGCATTAAATGAAAAATTAGAGGACCTTTCCTACAGAGGTCAACTGGTAGGTATCCCATTTTATCCTTATTAATTACATTAGATCGCCTTTCTCACGTGCCTCGGTGGACGAACAATTGATGACTTCGTCAAGCGCGTATTTTACGCTTTATTTGCGGACGACATAAGTCTACATATTAAACTTAAAAGGCAGGAAAAACAAAGACGGTCTCTTAGGATCGAATATATACGAGGTGATAATGGGTATACCTGATTATGTATATCTAGGATGCCAACAGAAAGGCAACCTTGGCTGACCTGGAGTCAACTGTAACAAAACGGCTGAAACGATCGCTTGATACACTAACAAAGCGTGTACAGAAAAAAATGTACAACGCAAACCAAGACTAAGACTATTTAGCAATAATTTGTACATTGTAGACAGCATATGCGGACCGTCATCCCAGGACCCCGCGGGTTCTTCTGCATCGCCGATGTATAGCCTCAACACCTCATGTGAAGCAATTCGTTCAGCATTTGAACATATATTTTTTTCTTATGTTTTTACAATATACGCTTAATACTAAACAAATTTTCGAATTACACGTTTTCTGCATGTGGAAGAAGGGTCGCTTAATAGTGTGACGGTCGCTCGGTCCGATAATTATAATTTGGTCGTTGGAATTAAGCGATAATAAGATAGATAAAACGTAAATGAAGAGAAAAAACCGCTACTAGAAATGGATTAAGGGTGGGGGCCGCTTTTAAGCCAAAAAGAAATAACCCGTAATACTGTACTGCAAGCTGTCGCCATTTTTGAGTATCTCGAAAATTCGATATCGCCTCGATATTCATCCGCCGGACAAATCGCTGTAGACTCGATATACCTATAGCAAAAAATCGATGTCGCCCCGCTATCGCCTCGATATACGCTTGCTACTACGGTTAGCACTGGTAATATATGTATATATACATATATATACAGAAGGCATAGTGATACACGCGATCTACGCGTTTGCAAACAAGTTTTTAGTCCCTAGTGATGGATAGCCAGATTTGCAAACCTGGAAAGTCAGCTCATAGGTATATAAATACCAGGGAAGTCCACCTTATTATTGTGAAACGTCTTTTGGAAAAAATAGCATCAAGATCAACAACATTTGTTCTTCGAACAAAACTACATCAAGGTCTCTGGATTTCTATCGGTCTATGAACCCGCTAGAAAAAAAACCAAAATGAGCATAATGAGGATTTCTGTATTTATACCCAATAAGGAAGAGCTACAGTGCAAACGTTTTTGGAGAAGCGGAAGCACGTAGAGAACCGCATAAGCTCTTCACGCTATTATAAAATGCGCCTTTGTTTCGAGTAGAGTCAAAGGCGCGTTGAGAAAATAGCAAAAATACAGACGACATTTTCTCAAGAGTGAAGGCTGTATATACTTGTATAGTGAGAACGCAAAACGATGTCAGCTACAGGCCTAACCATATAAGGGAGGATAAGTTACCTTATGCCGTTTTCCGTACGATAGAGGAATTAAGTTGAAATGGCTTGCAGAGACTACACAGCTGTCTTTTCTGATGACAATTTCACGAATTATGGGAAAAGGAACGGCATTTTCTCAACAAAAACTTCTGAGAATGAGCTCTAAAGTATCAAGAGAATAAAAAGGAGAGGTGTTTCAACAAGTCAGAAAAACAAAGAAGTTAATCGAGTCTGGAGGCGGCAGTTTCGTTATCGATAAAAATATATACGTAATAATACATCCTCAGAACTATCGTGGGTTTCGCAGGTTAGCCAAACAAAATTGGGTTAACTTCCCTTCCTGGTATACTAACCAATTTCTTGGGACATACAGACAGTCGGATACAGAACTTAATTCCCTTACAACTCCTCCGTTGCCTACCGGTTTTTGCGATAGGATCCTCCAAGAAAAAATTGCTAAATGAAGGGCGCATTTAGAGTCTCCCCGTTGATAGTTCTAAATAGTTACAAGTGAAGACAAACAAGAGCCCACGCGAACCCCGAGATCTCTTCCTGGATTGAAAAAATAGTAGGAAAACTTGGCACTCAGGGTTGCTCACGTCTTACTCAACACTTTTGCAAAATGCACAGTGATAAACGGATAAATACTTCCCTCATATAACGTCACCTCTTTCCTTGGCTAGTCCAGGGCAGTTTCCTCCGCACAACCAACCCTATACTAAGTGAGGACGATCCTTCTTCTATTTCAAGAAGCCCCACACATTCATTTCGCTTTGACCGGGCTTCGTGGTTGAACTGTCAAATTCGATGTCAGTGATCCAGTCGAACGGACCCTCCCCCAGGTGTGTTTTAACCTCAGATGGTCTCACATGCAAAGTGAAAAATCGCCCACACTAGCGTGGAAGGAAGAACTCAAAATCCACAGAAATATCGCCTAGAAATATCACTGTATCGCATACTTTTTTCAATGTTCTGCATTGGAATTACGTTAATGAGAGTCTTCAATATTTCCCTGTGAGTGTCCTAGGGACATAGCTACAAAACGTTTGTCAATGAAAGAAAAATCCACAATTGGTGCTCTTATCGGCTAAAACGATAGTCCCTGCTGAACAACCTTGCCTAAATTGATTCACACTGCTGCGCGGCTAAAACTAGCTTGGTGCTAGCTGAGCATACAACGGAATGTCAACAGGGTGGATGGGATCTGTGAAAAATCCGGTGATTAGGGTTAACTAATGAACAAAGCCCTTCTACTATTGCAGACTGCAGTTAAATAATAGGTTAATTTTTGTCACATAAAGCACCTGCTGCTCGATGAGTGCGTAAACGAGGCAAAACAAGCAGCATATATAGGAACAGTAGCCGGGTTACAACATAAGGAAAGGATTTCGTAAAAGCGATATTAAAAAGGAGTTGGATAAACATACTTCATTGACAGGGACGCCATCAGCCGATGTTTGTTTTGTAATTAAACGATTTCCAATCATTTTCGAGACAATCAATGGGACTTCTCTCGGATCCTCAGTAATATGAATACCACCCTTAAACCCGTCGGCAAAATAGCCAAGTTTACGACCACCAGCTTGGACTTGGGCTTTGATAACGTACAGAGATGGCTAACGAATAAAAGATAAAACCGTAAAACCTTAAAAGCAGCAACAATGTTCTCGGAGTCCTCAACCGAGGCAGCGATACGGAAGTCCTGAACCGCTAAATCATACTCATTCATAAGAATTTTGCTTTGGTATTCCAGCAGATTAAGTTTTCTAGACAGCTGTAACAACGCAGGCCTGCGAAGCGCAAGCTTGCAAACTGCAGCAAACAACATGCTGTGACTTTTGGGGCGTAAAAGGTTCGCGCTGTGAAGTCACCTTGGTCGTAGTCAGATTAATCAAAAGTCGCAGATTTCACATTTTTAGAAGTTAAAATACTTTTTCCAGGACAAATTGAACTAATTGTATAAAACCTAAGCTAAATGCTGTTGTTATTTATAAAAATTCATAAATTGTTCCCTATAGTACAAGCCACGCAGGAAATCCACGCTGGCCTCACGTTCGTTGCCGGTCATCCCGGTTTCTTATGCGATCTAGAACCCATGGGTGCACTATTTTTGCATCGAAGTTTTTACCTCTGAAACGCCTACCTTGTTTCATTTACGCTAATAAGAAACCTACTCTGCTTCTCCGTATCATTTTCTGATTTTTTTATCCTGAAACTTTTTTGGAAGTGGGGCATCCCGCAAATTCATTGTAGGAGTTTAACCACTTCTCCGTTCTGAACTAACTATTTTTCTACAAACTTTGAACTATTATTTCAAAGCGAACACTCGCTGAGGGGTTCGAAGAACTAATGATTACTACTGTAGTTTTATATCTGGCTGCCCACACAGAGCACTAATGAGCGAATTGTCGATATTTTACCACAGCGCTTACTTTCGTTTGATATTGATACTTGGGTGCTTTTAATAATAAATTTACCTGCGTTTTTTTATAAGCACTCGATTTTGCCTCACAAATCTACCGACATCCATAGTGAGCTGGATGAACTCATTAGGAATTAGTTTGTCATTCCATGCAGTCTAATTTGATTTCTTTAAAGCCATTGACAGGTTTCCACACATTTAACCGATATTGAAGTTGCATCAGCTGGTGTGACTGGCAACCATCATTAATATTTGCCCAAATTTTTCAAACGGAGGCACCTGTGTCTTTGTACTGGTGATGCCAAGCTGGAGTGGAAAATAGTCGCAGAGGATTCCAACAGTGGAGCGTTCTGGCCCTATTCTGTTTCGTTCTTTCGTTGCGAAAACGTAGGTATCAGTTAAAAAACAATCAAGGGACTCTTTTCAAAAAAATTGCCAGTGGATTTAACGGGCTTTGAATGCCTTACCTTTTATGTTACTGCAATAAGTCTGTACCAGATCGAAGAGTATTTAAAAGCAGCCCCATTTCGTGGCCAATTAGATGGGTGATAAGAATTTTGAATTTAGTGTAGTTTTCGTTACCTTAAAGGTAACAATTGTCTCTTATTCGCCGTTGCCAAATCGCCTGACGCGTATATCAAGCAAGGATATTTTGCACGTTTTTGCTGTCCCTGGTGAATTGTGTTTTGTGTAAATTGCGTTGACCACGTTTTGGAAATGCTGTTATATTTTCTTTTGGACGTAACCAAACGTTTTGTTAACTTAAAGTTGCCAAAATATCAGCGAACTCCGTCTTAAAAACATTCTTTTGTAGTTTCTGCAGGATTAATTATACGACTAATGCCGAGATTGGCAAGAACGCTGGAGAAACCTTGATCTGCTCAGTTAATTCTCCGCAAAAGTACAAGAAGGTTTTTTTCTTCAAAAATTTACATCTCCTTAAGTGCCAATTTTCAGGGATCTTATTTTGCCAATGTCTTTAATGGAAAAATTAGTCGTTTGCAATAAAGGCTTAACCATATTTACTCTCTAACATAAAGCGTTGCAATTTATGAAGTATGTGATCAGAATGTGAACATCAAAGCTGCCTTCAGGTTATCCTGTAATTAAATGGTTTGCTTATCAATATTGAAACAGCTAATTTCATTTTAAACCCAGACATACTATCGTAAGTCGCATTTTCCTCGCACGGGTGGTTTATCTGCTCACTAAAGGAAACCTTTTGTTTTCTAGGCACGTAAATAGACCTTAAACCTTGTAACCCTGACTGGGCAGCTGACTGTTCGAAATTCACTTGTCTACAGTATAAGATAAGCAGACTTATTTTGAAGAATTTAGCTGGATGCGCTTAATTTTCAAAACTATAACTCATGTATTCGTCCGTCATCGCACCTGTTTTTTGCGCCGCTGTAATTATTAACCTAGGCAGTCCGTATTCAAAATCTAGCCTTGTGAACACAAGAAAAGCCTGCGCGAAGAGATCAGGCAGAACGACATTGAGAGCGCACCCAAACATCAAGCTTGTTGAATTTTGGATAGCTCTGCAATAATGTTCTGACGGAAGCATGATCCCAGTCATGCGAAGGTTAAGATCTGATTGAATATCCCTACTTCTATTTCCAACAAATTTAAGTAATGTTTCGATTCATGAGAACGTCACGTAGAAACTTTGGGTCTAACATTCAAAACTCACCGTTTCTCTACTGGCCGGGTATTGAAAGTGATATCAACAACCTCGTTGGACACTGTTCCCATTGTCAGCACGTGGCTAAGATATCGCCTCGTCTATCGCCAGTGTCATGGCAACCGTCAAACGCCAGTGCCATAGCAATCACCGGAGAGGCCTGCGTCACGCTGGCACACTCGATGGAGTAACAAACCGTATCTTGGTCGACGCCTACTCAGAAAGGCCCGAGATTGCACCACTGAATCCGGTAACGATACCTGCCATTATCACTGTCCTACGACGCATGTTTAGCCAAGACAGCCTACCGGATGATCTGGTTTTTGATAATTTCTCCCAATTTACCTCATCAGTGTTTGAGGCTCTCTGCTGCCAGCACAACATCCAGCAAATTCGCTCGCCACCCTACCAACCTGAGTCTATCGTTTAGGTAGAGCATTTTGTTGAAACATTCAAGAGAGCCCACTTTTAACCTCATGGGGAGGGGACCACTGAATAGATCATCCAGGTATTCCTGTTTTCTTACCAGACTACTCCAAACTCGGCATCCTTTGGTGTGGTTTATCCTGTCAAGGACTTGATGGGACGGAAACCACATACGTACGGGTTCCTACCAATATGCCATCCACGTAAATAACTTCATATCTCTCTCCCGTAGCATGCTTCCCGTCGGAACCCCCGTCTTCGTACGTGATTATCTAACTAATTTTCCAAGCTGGATTTGAAGAACCGTAGCAGCGCACAAAGACAGCATATTGTCCGACATCTGCTTTGGTGGTGAGACCTGGGTTGGTCACCACAACTGGATTTGATGGCACCATTGCAGTAACGCAATAGAGACCGAGTCACTGTCATCACTCCCCGTCAACATCCTGCTGGATATTTTCACTATTACGACAGATCTCCTGGGCTCCAAACCCTATGTTGCATCTCCATATATACCATTTTAGTATCAGTTGCTGTCTCCAAGCCTACAAAACGCCATCCTGCTCCCAAGATCCTGGACAAAGCGGGTACGCCGAACCACGCAACCGACATGGGTCCAGTCGCGTCAGAAGCGGTACTGACCTACTTGAAGGGAGGTGTTGGGAATTTCTTCCCCGAATATGCATTTGATTAGACTTTACAATATATAGTACGGTTTTCATCTCCTTCCTTGATTATTGACTTACAAGAGCTGAGGAGACTGCGCGTGGGAATTTCAGCCGGTGTGTGAACTTTAAATCTGTTGGTAATGTGAACGTTCCCACAATGATTCAATCTCTCGGAAATGCACGTGCGTGCGTCTACTGCACTGCATGCTATGAATTTGTGTCTGACAGCGTCTCGCACTGGCTGTGGCCACAACGTCAGATCTGATTAACCCATGCCCATGAGAAGTCGCTCGGCTCTTCTAAATCTTCC
This sequence comes from Schistocephalus solidus, assembly GCA_017591395.1. NCBI lineage: Eukaryota > Metazoa > Platyhelminthes > Cestoda > Diphyllobothriidea > Diphyllobothriidae > Schistocephalus > Schistocephalus solidus. The sequence continues at coordinate 4,121 of WEDG01010407.1, read as the reverse complement.
TTTTAAGGAGGCTTGGATAGAATATGACCATCTTAAACAGGATGATATACAGACACGCAGCTTTTCAGTGAGAAGGTTTGTTAATTTGCTGAATGCACGTTTTTCTCTTGACCGATCGTGTTAGGGTTGGGACAGCCGTCAATCAAGCATATGCTTCGTGCGAATTCTAAGTACAAGCTAGGTCATAACAACATCCACGAAGGTGCGCAATGCACAGCCGGCTTAGCAACGAATGAAAAAGTGCGACTGCTTACGACTGCACGCTTTAATAACTTCCATGCTGCAGGTAAAATTTGGTGACCATTTTTTAGAACTTACAAAATAAGGATTTGGTAATAGGGAGGTGTTCAGAATGTCGCTTACTATGGGAGGAATGCTCGTATGGATTAGCTGGAGTTTGTTACCGTTGTTTTACAGTTATGGTAGCCAGACCTGAGTCAAATGCGACTAGCAGAATAATTTCATCTTCTTTTGATTGTGTACAGAGTTTTCCACGATTAGCTTTGAGTTCCTTAGTAAGCTGTGAGTTTTAATGGCAGCTGTGTTGAAGTACACTGGTCAATCAAGATAGTAACTCAAATTTTTATTAAATATATATCATCCTGTCTCAACCGTAAAGGTTTGCATCGTCAACCCCAATGGAGCATTAGCACGATATTTAATATAATTTGATGGAAATTAAGAGAAGGGGGATGTCTACGTACTGATCCTTGAAGGAAATTGTGGTGAACTAGTAACACGCGTGACATTGCGCCATAAATATTTGACCAGGAGACAGCGTGAAACTTAAAATTCGTAATCATTCCGCCTAAGCCGTTTTCATAAATGGATAGTAAGGTTTTGTTGAAATCCCGCTACCATCTCTAGCTTCTTCATCCTTATATGTTTTCCTGTTCGGGATTTAAATTGTGAGGAGGAAGGTTCTGGCACAATAATTTATCTTCCTAACGAAGTGCTCGCATGATTTTAGTGACGTCATTTGACGACTTTAGGCCAATAAATACACTGCCAGCAGCCTCGAAGATATTAGAGACCCCTTATTAAAGACAAGTTGATGCGTCACCTAACAGAGAATAACCTACTTAATGCGGCTCAGCATGGGTTTCTCGAAAAAAGATCTTTTGACACCTGCCAGCTCTCTTACTTTGATCATGTGCTACAATCTAGAGATAGTGGTTTTGCAATTTACACCGTTTATTTCGACTTCACGAAGGCTTTTGATCGTAATGACCACGATCTCCTCCTACTGAAACTTACCTCCTTCGGCATAGGTAACAAGCTTCTGAACTTAATTTCCTCCAATTTGAATGATCGCGCACAACGGGTAAAAATTTCCGATGTTATCTCCAACCCCACGCACGTGAGGAGTGGCGTTATTCAGGGTAGTGTACTCGGCCCGCTTCTATTTTGCCTGTTTGTGAACGATGTTCCTGATTGTTTTCAGTATGGTAGGCCCTTTATGTACGCTGATGATTTAAAAGTTGCCTATCGTTATAAAACCGGTCGATCGCCACATTGTGCTTGAGATCTTAAAAAAAGATCTTCAAGCCTTCGCTCAGTGGTGTCGCACATGGCGCCTTTCAATCTCTTGGCACAAATGCTCCGTTATGGTTAGTTGTGACAACCATCAGCCTCATCTAAGCATAGACGGTCATGACTTAAATGTGCCCGGGTTTTATAACGGATCTGGGCATATCATATTCTAGTAGTCTTAATCTGTCAGAGCACTGCGCCCTGATTGTCTCTAAAGCACGCCAAACCACTGGGTTTATTCTCAGAAATTTTAAAACCCTCAATATTAGGACCAGCCTTTATAAAATGTATGTCAGACCTAGTCTGGAATACTGCTAGTTTCTATTTAGCCTTCTGCGCGAGTGAACGGAGGAAGATAGAATCGGTCCAGCACTTCTTTACTAAAAAGAGTTATTCCTTCAGAGCACAGAAACCTGTCCTACCAACAACGCTGTGAGCTTACAAGCCTCAACCCGTTGTGGCTTCGTAGATTACAGAAGGGACTATTTTTTTACTGTTCAAGCTTTTTAAACGGTTTTACCTTTAACCCCCTTACATCCCTGAGGCAGCTCGACCACTGTCGGCGCACCAATCATAGAGATGTATTCTTATTTCTTCCTTTGGCAGGCACCGTTAAATACCGTCAGTTTTTTTCGGTAAAACGCTATAGCAATCTGGAATAAACTACCCAGAAGTATTAAAATTCAGCAAAACTATCCTTTGTTTACGAGCTGTCACTAGTTTTCTACATTCAGGACACCTTCCGCGAATTTTTGGGTGCTGATTCTCTGGAAGCTCTTTTCCGTTCTGATGGCGTCCACGGACTCTGAATCCTATGCCGGACTTCATGCTGAAGGCAATATTGCTGGCTCTGCAGTCCGTAATCGGGTTATTCCTCAGTCTACAGCTAGCAGCCGCTCGCCGGCATACTTGCTGCTAGTACAGAAGACCAGATCCACAACACCAAAAGGAGAAGTACTAAACTGTGACCTGTGTCAACACTTCCCTGTCCTAAACTTTAATCTGTTCAACAAACTGCAGTTTTTTTCTCCTGAAAATACTTTAAAGAACGATCAGAGTTTTTTCCACTGTCAGCTGGACCCCCTACTGTATATATCCCTTTTGACCTTGCCTGTAAACTGGCGATAAATAAATAAATAAATATCATTCAAGTAGACAACATACGCATTTATTGGGAACTTCATTAGCATTTTGAGAACGGAACAGTTCGACTAACTGTGCGGATGTGCGCCTATGTTCCTCTGGCATTTATGCAGGGAAAACGGAATCTATTAGCACATTAACAATAAAAGGAGTTGGTGACGTTTGGTCGGGTAATCTTTCAACAGATATTTGTTTGTTTTTTATTCACATAAATTAAGGATTTGTGGAATGGATAGTTGAGTCCTTGAACTTACTTGATAGAGAGGCCGAATGGAGCCCAGTGTTTCTATCTGAGAGGCTATTCAAGAAAAAATAAAAGCTGTGCACGTATCAAGACTTACATAAAACACCTATTGGTATTTAAGTCATCATTGAATGCTTGCAAAGTATGGCTGTATATGTAAAGTGAATAAGACGATTAGGTGACGCACTGAGTTTTGAAGCAGATGATTAAACCTTGTGGTTGCTAAACCTGAAATTGCTCCTGTCAGTGCTTTTCCTCTTCGGCAATTGTAAGCAGAAATTGATGGTCAACATTGAATTGGGCCGTGGTCACCAGGCACTGCTTATATGAGACATATTGGTATGAAATTGCTTTCCTAAAATTTATTGGATTCGAGGTGGACGTCCACAGATACGCTACAGTTACACCACCATTATCTCCCAATGGTGCACCGAAGGGCTTGAATAGGTCATGCCCAGGGAGCCCCAGAATTGAGGAGTCTAAAGGACAAATTTATTTGTAGATATTTAGACTTGCACTTTAATCGACCTCGCAGATTTTACCACATTTTCGCAAAACAGATTCAATCAGTCATTTTTGACGTTATCAAAATGATAAAAGTGTATATTCTTGGTAAGATATGAGATCTAGTGGACACAATGCCCCGGGTAGTGGCAATGAGAAAAAAAGCCTATTTGATTTTGTAACATGGGCTGTTTTGCTGAAAGCTTCACGTTGAAATCAAAACACTGATGAGAAATGTGCATTCTGTAGGGCGTCACTACCAGATGAGACGAGCAAAGCACAGTGGAAAAACGCATTTGGGGGAACAGTTTCTGCAATCGAAAATTTAAAATCATTGATCTAGTTTTGCTGCAAATAGCTAGATTCGTTTAAGCGTACAAATATTTTGTAGATTAATACTATTGCTATAACTTTTTTCGTCAAAAATGTTTCGATTTTCAGACTTAGTCAATTTGTATCGTCCTATCGTTGTAAGATGACATAAGCACTGGCATCGAAATCTTACACAGGCGTTTAATAGAAACTTCCAACCTGGAAACGCACACGATATCCCATTATTAATTTCCAGGCTTGAGCGAGTGGATTATTAATTATGGAAGAAGGTGAATCATTTTATCGGTATGTCCGTTCATTTGTGATCAACCTAAATGTTTTCTGCCATGCTCGGGAATAAAAATTGGGACAGCGAATGGCTGTG
>WEDG01010406.1:0-14470 GCA_017591395.1 Schistocephalus solidus | reverse complement strand
GCAATCCTTTAAAATTTACAAATATGCATTTAACTGATTTGAATTTATATGATGGAAGAAGTACGCGTCGTAATATGAATGATCGCAACTCTGCACACTCTCATTAAAAATCGCCTCCCGGCACACTGGCCAACAGTTTATTATGTTTGCTGTATGCGAACTATGAAGAAGAATCGTGTATGACATGCTCCTTACTCCTGTAAACAATTTTTAAAGATGGAAAAGGATATCAAGGGCCTAAAATAAAGGTATAGAATTTGAACAAACTTCCTCGCCTTTCACCTGAAGGGAACAAATTGACAATGACGGAAACTGAGGAAGACAAAAGAACCTATAAAACCAGCTTTCTCTGTCAAAGCAGCCATCGAGGGAGCCGACGTTGTGTTTTGGGGCTCGGTGTAATTGACAAACAATATCCATTACAAAAATTATGACCGGCAAGGGCATCAGAAAATAAAGTAGCATCTTAGTGCATCCCGAAAAGAGACTGGAATACAGAAGCCGAGAGTTGAAATTTCTCCTCACTGGATGTCCACTTTGAACTTTTTAAGTCTTGCATAATATGTTTACTTATCATACGCTCTCAGTGAATGGAGCCATTTTTGCTGAATATTTTGAATGATACCTTCCCATCTACTCAATGTATCAGGGCTGCTAAAAGGGCGTCCAGTGTTCTGTTAATCACTGCCAGAACGTTCTAAGATATTAATAAAGAAATATTTGGAAAATTAAACGGGACGATTATTTTTTCACACCTGGAATATGAGATCAAACATGGCAACCGTGACTGAAAAAAGATTACAAGCTGCCTCAAGTGGTTCAAAAGAGGGCAACACAAGTCATGAAGGGTCTAAAGTCTTCATCATACGAGTGCAAACTTGACAGGCTTTACCATTTTCCTCTTGAGAACAGGCAGCTTCAGGAAAAAATCATACAGACAAACCGGCTCTTGCGAAGTCAGGACTGTGCTCTTATTGGTCACAAAAACCAAACTGCGTGAGAATTCTCTCAAACTTCGACGAACCGTATCCCACCTGGATGTTCGTCGCCACTTATTTTCGCAGCGGGTTGTCGGTGCCTGGAACGGAATCCCAGAGTAAGTTATGTCGGCGGACACGAAAGACCCATTCAAACATAAACTGAATATATATTTGCTTGAAAAATACCGAAACTTCTTACAGGAAGGCACTGCTCCATCATATCAAAACGTTGCTCATACATACAGATAACAGTGATATGTAATATTCAACATAAGTAATCATCGATCATTCATGGTGACTCATTACTTTATAATGAAATATGTATTTTAACTGGATCCACAAAGGCAATACCCATTACCCTTCAATATACTGAACAAAATATACTGATTCATAGTGAGCTTATTACTTTCCGTACATTTCCGTATCCTTTAATTACTCCTTGATACCACCACGCGGTTCTTTTTCCCAAATCCTACAACCCAACAGAGTCTTAGATATAGATTGGTGAACGATTAAGGGAGGAAACGGCCGCAGCTGAAGTAGCTATCGCTGAATACCCTTTTCCTGTTGGATTATTGACTCAACCATGCCTGATTGTTCACCCTCGAAAAATAAACTCATGGAATTAAGAAATAAAATGGACGATAATTTGTGAACAGGGGATCTACCCTTCAGTCATCCTTGTCAGTATGTCCTTGAGCAATTTTCGAAGGGTACTTTATCGGATGTTTGGACTACTCCACCAAAAATAACGCTAACGTATTTCTTAAACGTCTTGTGCAGACGAGTCGATGTCCGCTATGAGAGGTGACACTGCAGATCGCTCTTATAGAAAGCGAAACGATGCCCATTTTTACAATACATTTGAGTGGCACTTTTTCAGGATGAAATACCATTTCCTGGAAATGCATCGACAGATTGAGGATGTAAGGCAGGCAGTAACAGCCTCTTAAAAGATTCAACAGCGTCAAATGGGATTTTTGATATGTGAACCATCAAAGCCCATTACTGACCGTATGGATATCTTTAAGTATCTTCAGAGGTTCCTTGCAGCTCTCAAGTACCCGAGTTAACGACAGCAAGTGTTAATGCATCTCACTTAAACCATGCATGTTTCAGGAGTCATACCTTACCTCCTAAGGTGGAGCAAAGAAACCGATATTCGCTGATGGAATCCACTTGACGCTTTACATGGATCAATACTGAGCGGCACCAAGACAAATGTGGCCTATACGGTTACTATATCCACCAAGTAATTGTTGTACGGTTTTCGCAATTACGCTTTCTGACAGTCTCTCTTACAGATGTCTTTTAGAAGGGAAATTTCGAACATCGATCCGACCAACACCAACTGGAGGAGGCCCTGAATTGCAAATTGAAGAGGGTGCATGATTTCCTTCATAAGCATGACTCTCACTCCCTAAGTGGCCACTCCATCGCTGGTAAGAGAAACTTTGGTTGCACAATACAGTGTTATAACAGCAGTTCGCATTTAAGTAGGCTTACTACATTAAGTATCTCTTACATTCGCATATGCAGAGTGATTTTCAGATAGTTTACTGCTACTTTCATCAATTAATTAATTACACTGTGATCTTAGTGTGAAAACTACGATTAAGTAAAGAAGAATTACAATTGCTCCGTTATGGTTAGTGGTGACAACCATCAGCCCCCTCTAAGCATAGACGGTCATGACATAAATTTGCCCAGGGTGATAAAGGATCTGGGCATATCATATTCCAGTAGTCTTAATCTGTCAGATCACTGCGCTCTGATTGTCTCGAAAGCACGCCATACCACTGGGTTCATTCTCAGAAATTTTAAAACTGTCAATATCAGGACCAGCCTTTATAAAATGTTTGTCAGACCTAGCCTGTAATACTACTCGTTTTTATTTAGCCTTCTGCATGCGAGTGAATGGAGGAAGATATAATCAGTCAGGCACTTCTTTACTAAAATAGTTTTCACTTCAGAGCACAGAAACCTCACCTATCAACAATGCTGTGAGCTTACAAGCATTGACCCGTTGTGGCTTCGTAGATTACAGAAGGGAATATTTTTACTGTTTAAACTTTTAAACAGTTTTACCTTTAACCCCTCTACATCTCTGAGGCAGCTCGACCACACTCGGCGCACCAAGCATCGAGATGTTTTTTTCCTTTGACACGCACTGTTAGATACCGCCAGTTTTTTTCGGTTAACTCTCTATAAATCTGGAATAAACTACCCAGAAGTAATAAAATTCAGCAAAACTATCCTTTTTTACGAGAGCTGTCACTAGTTTTCTACATTCAGGACACCTTCCACAAATTTTGAGTGCTGATTCTCTGGAAGCTCTCTTCCGTTCTAATGGCGTCCATGGACTCTAAATCTGGTGCCGGACTTCATGCTGAAGGTAATATTGTTGGCACTGCAGTCCGTAATCGGGTTATTCCTCAGTCGAAAGCGAGCAGCCGTTCGCCGGCATACCTGCAGCTAGTAATTAAAACTTATTCCACAACAATGAAAGGAGAAGTACTACACCGTGCACCTTTGTCAATACTTACCTGTCCTGAACTTTAGTCCGTTCAAAAAGCTGCAGTTTTTTCTCCTGAAAACACTATAAAGAACGGTCAGGATTTTTTTTCACTGTCAGCTCAACCCCCTACTGTATTTCCCTTTTGACTTTGCCTGTAAACTAGCAATAAATGATTAATTAATACATCATAATTTGAACGATAACTAAACATTCTTAAGGTATAGACCCAGGTGTCATATATCATCACCTCTACCTACATTAATCGGAAGACATGCATATACGTCTGTCTTATAATTTTGCAGTCCGTAGTTGCATGTTGGTTGATACAAGGCCATTTGGTGTCAAGTCGTTGAATGAACGGGCAGAAAATGTCTTATTCAAGGTCCCCGATCAGGAATCCTTTGTTTATTTTATTTGTCTCTTATAAGAATTTTTTTTTATTTTAGATGATCGAAACTCCTTCCTTTATACAGGCCCATAAACGAAAGAATAGTATATGGGATAATGCCTTACCATAAAACTCAGCACCTCATTATGTATTATTGTTTTTTATTACTTTTTGTCTAAACTTATGCGTTCGTTTCTTTTTACACCTTTATTTAAACATATTTTGAACGTTTTAGTGCAGAAGTATTAGCTACGTTTGTCAATCAGATTATTTTTGCACATCTGGCTTATTATTATTTATTTTATTATTATTTGTCACCTTGCCTCTTACTTCGGTTTTCGTTATCATTTTCAAATAAACTACCATTTCAGAATTCCCATATGCCTCTTCCTTATTATCGAGCAGTCGACAGGGATGAAAGTTACTGTGCTTGGGTAGATAGGTGATGATAAGTGAAAAGGGGTGTGCCCAGTGAATAGCATTGAAATTCGACCGACCGAGATCGTTTGGAGCTTAAGTGCGTCATGCTCGTTATCAGCTCGGGCAGTCGAGTTTGGAATGAGACCGGGAAAATTACTGATCTCCAGATCAAACTGACCTCAACCCGTCAAACATTCGGGTGCGTTTGGAACTGGGAGCGAGCTCCTTTCCAGTTTCATTTTTATTAGGGGGTTTTACTACATACTCGGAAGCTACTTTCTCAACGGTCAGCCCTTACAAGACGCGGAAACCCAAAAAGACCTTGGTGTGCTGATGACCACCATCACAGAACCGTCCTCTCATTGCTCAAGAGTGGCAAAGAGCGCAATGGTTTTGCTACACGCCATCAGGTGAGCCTTTTTGGATTTCAAGGACGATCTGTTGGCTAAGATTTTTGGAGCATTTCCTAGGTAACATTCGGAATATTTCTCACAAGCCTGGAGACGCTGGACAGTTCAAGATCAGAACTGCCTCGAAAGATTACAACAGAGAGCCACCAAAAAAGTTAGGAGTGAAAGCTCCTTGCTAAATGCAACACACTTAATGAATCTTAATATGTTCCCTTTGAGGAATAGGCAAATGCGCGGGGTCTCCTGCAGACACTCTGCATTGTGAAGGGATTGGATTGCTATCTGGCATTCCCAGACATCTTTGAATTTGCTGCCACGCCCCATCTCCGAGGTCAATTATTGAAAGTGCTCGTCCACCAGGTGAGACTGGTTGTGCACTAGTTCTCCTTCGCTGTCAGAGAGGTCAAACCATGGAATGCACCCCCCTGAAGACATGATATCGCCACTGCTGGAAAGCTTTAAAAAGAACCAAAATGAGCCGGAACGATGAAGAATTTAACTTAACCCTCGAGACTCACGCAACACTTGCTATATTTCATGATCGCCTTTGATTTTATGCAACCCACATGGTTTCTCTGTACACAGCACTTAATTTTATATTACAAATAGGGTACTCAAAGGTCCATGCCTATTCCCCTCCATAAATTCAATTGAATCTTCCACTTCATTTATTTAAGCGGTCCTGTCCATAGAAGGTGTAGTCTACATTAAATAGTGATTCGTTGGATAAAAATTCATTTGCCCATGTAAGCGGGCTTTTTAAATTGAGCCGCCATCTTTATGCTCTCCATTCGCATGTTAATCCTCTTATATATATGTCGGTTGGCCTATTTTACCCATGATATAACGAATTTTTAACCCATTTGTTAAATCAACAAAATGAGGTCATCAGTGCACGACGCTGGCACCGTTTTGAAAGAAGTCCAATTTTTTCAATATTTTGAGACACATTTAAGGACGTTTATTCATGATGTCAATGTATGCATTCTTCGGCCATTCATTTGTGATCTTCCGGTGTTGTGTGGTTTATGTTTCAAATCTTGTTAATGGTGAATGGAGGACATTTTTTGCTGAAAGTTTTGGAATTTTACTTTCAAAATAAAGTATGGCTCTCTCTCAGTTATGCAAATGATATCCGGTTATAAATTTCTATAAAGTTTTTGAGTTGAAAAATTTCATGAACTTTCGATCTTGCATTGATTAGAGCTATGCTTAGGATATTGCATATGGAGATGATGGGCCGTGGCGAAAAACAATTTCCTAAAGTGTTTTGCATGTTTGGTGGGCTAAGAGGAGGAAATTGAGGGATTTCTGGGAAGAATGTTGACGGGTACGGTGGGATTTGGGTCTACGGGTTAGGTATAATTTGTGGAGGTGGATTGTTTATGTGGTAATTATGTCTAAGGGGAATTTCTCTTGGGAACGGTTTTGGGCCTATGTAGTTGGTTAGATGGTCGTGAGATCCCTTGTTAGTATGAGAACTATGATGTTTCAGGTTATTTCGATGACATGGTGCAATGGTGCTACTGTAAGTCTTGCATTTTTCGGTGTGTTTGTAAGTGAGAATTTGGGGCAAACATAATTCTTTGATCTTTTTAAATAGGACTTTTTGGTTGCGATGAGGTGCGTATTAATGCTTTTGGGATAGGTGAACAACATTTGCATCCTTCTGGGTCTGTAGGACTTTAAATGGATGTGCTGGAGCTTGAGTACTTAGGATGGTGAACTTTTTGTGTTAGTGATTGCTAGTTTCACGGTGTCGCTATAGTCTTTATTGGTGAAGCTGTAGTCAGTATACTATTATCTAGCAGGTTATCTTGACTGAGTTCAGCATATATGTTTTCGTACTGTTCTAAGGTGCTGTTAGTGTATAAGAGTTTTGGTTTTGGCTGTTGATGACTTCCCCTTCTAATGGCTTTTGCAGTTAAAAGTTGTTTTTCGTGGGTATCGGGGGAAGAAAAACATGTTGCGTGCTCGACTAAAGGAATGCTGTGTTGATTATTTTTTGCCTGTTCTGAGGTTTTATTCTGGAGTTGTATTCGCTGCATTGATCTAGGTTTGGATCTAGGAAGGATTTAAGGGTTCTGAAAAGTTGTTTAATGCAGGATTATTAAGTATCATTTCAGGCTTAGTTTGGGTAGAGAATGTTAATAATACTGGTCTGTTGTGACTTTTTGACTTTATTATTTTGATGAAGGCTATTTAAATGTTAAGGCCACAGAAGTGTATAGTTTGCTGGATGGTTGGCATTGGGCTTATAGCTTGTGGGAAATTGCGGATAATTATATTAAGTCTACGTTTTGCTCCATAGACAACTTCGGAGGAAACAATATGTACGATAGTCTCTATTTGTAAAATGTTCGGGGGTCATTAGTTAATTAGTTTGCATCCAACAGAGAATCGAGGATCTTTAATGGAGGTTCGTGTTCCTGGATAAACTGCTACGAGAGATAGCAGAGGTCAATTTTATCAATAGTTACTTTTGTGTCAATATTGTTTCTGCTTTAATTTGATGGAAGTAAATGAGGCTTTGGATGTTAAGTTACAAAGAAGTTAAGACACTTATAAAATAATAGGTTTATTGATAAAGAACCTCTTGGGTACCGTCAATCTCCTTAGAACACACGAAAAAATCTAGAAAAAACTCATTCTTTCTGCTGCCGCTGTAGCTTTGTTTGGTTTTAGATTTTGTTAACAGTGTGTGAAACAAGGAGTTTGTTTTAAGTAAAAAAATCATGTGCGCATAGGCACAGTAATAGTAAAATAAGAAAATACTTATAGCTAAATGTTTTTGATAAACGTGGTCAAAAACTTCAAATATTATTCAAATTTTGACTTAGCGTGGAAGTTTTCCCGCAAATCAGATTTTATTTTATTTCATCGAGGCGTAACTTCGGGCACCGATTAATAATCTAACTATCAAAATGCTAGGATAAGAGCGAATTTCAAACCAAATTCAAATGATGAGCTGCCAATCATTTGGTCGTCAGGGTGCTGGAGAGAGGGGAAAAGAAACAAAATTGCGGTCTGTCTTCTGATCATCGTCAGAGGGATGGTGGCCGCCGGGACAGATTATTAGATGCGGGCGACTGAATTGGAGGTAGAAACATCTGCGGTCGATTCGCAGGGATAATCACTTTTAATCAGATGCGAGTGAAATTGATTCCGGTGTGGAGTTATTTGTACTGATCACGTACAAGGAGCAAAATGAGAATAATTTAACGGTTCCCAACTGGGCCGGAGCGATGGGGGTTTAACTTAACTCTTCAGACTCACGCTCTATTAGCCATATGTTGCTGTTGCAACCCATGGAGTTTCTCTTTACACCACACTTAACTTTAAGTTGAAAATAGGGTACTCAAAGTCTCCTGCTTACTTCCCTTGATAAGCTGAATTGGGATCAGCTGAACTGAACCCATATTTGACGCTTTCTATGCCTTAATTTTTTTAAAGAACCTGGTAAAAGTATTATTTCCCATATTCCGTGGTCTGTCCATCTTTGTATGGCAGAGTTCCCCATCAGAAACTATCAGCTTCTCCCTTACATTTTTCGTTTTTTATGTCAAATCTTTTCTTTATAAGGTGCCCCTGCTTCAGACTCTCGTCTGCTAACCACTGTCTGGATATTGTTACAACAATTGAGAAATGGCAAATATATTCCGTAGCCAATGTCAAACTTTCCTTCTCGGAGGGAAACTAGATTTATGTTAGGTGAACAATTAAACTTCTGCCATAGGAAAACCTGTAGTTTACTAGTGCGGAGGGTAGTTGTATTCTTCGAGTTTTTTTGAAAAATAAGTACTCTTACATCGTTGATTGTGACTTTTGCCAGCGTGGATTATGATTTTATTCTGTCACAGACATTTCACGCAACAGGTGATTTAAATGGTACGTATTGCTTGGTCGCAGGTGATTTAACTATTCCTGAAGTTCACCGGTTTTCACCTTCTGGCTTTATAAAGTTCGAGGATTTACTGAAGGCCGTAGATTTTGGTATGTAGTATCATGCTTCCAATTTTCTCACTCGAGAATCGAGCATCCTTGATCTTTTTTTCTATAGAGATTGTCAGCTTTTGTCTGTGTCAACTTTAGGCTCTCTCGCAAGTTCTAACGACATAGTTTGTTCTGCAGAACTCAAGGTTAGTTTTTTCCAAGAAATATAGCCCTTTCTTTGATTCACCAAAGTATTGACATATTTTACTTCCTACAGTTCTAACAAGTCTAATTTCTTCTTCATGCTTGATGTGAATGTTTGTACTGCTAAACTGTACAACGTTCCGGATACACCTTTTTCAGTTTGTTTCTGTAAGAAAATACTTAATGTTATTGATTACTTTTGCCACCTATAAACTTTCACCTTGGCCCACACAGCCGCTTCTGGCATTTCCATATGCAAAATGTTTTTTGTATTCTGCACTTGATCCGACTTATTTTTCAGTATGGTAAGAAACTGCCCCAAGAAAAAATGGCTAGCTGATGAAGTACACCTTGTCGGCCATGTTGTATTCCTGGACGAGATGGCGTTTCGCTCAGCACGTTTAAAGAAGAAGGAAAAGGATATTTTCGTCCCTTCTGTGTAAGATATTTGATCTCGCTCTCGAAAGTGAAACCTTTCTCAGTTTGGAGAATGAATTGCACGTTCTGTCTATCCCCAAGCATGGCAAGTCTACGTTATTTGACGACTTTCGGCCAATAAACACACTTACCGCAACTTTGATGATGTTGAAGACTATGACCAAAGGTAAGAGGGTGTATTGCTTTACAAAGGATAACCTACGGAGTTTGGTTCAACGTGGGTTCATTGAAAAAGGTATTTTAACACTTGGTAGCAATCTTTTTTGATTATTTTCTACAATCTAGGGAAAATATTTCTTGCACTTTGCACATCCCGTTTCAATTCAACTGGGGCCTTTGATCGTGTTGAGTATGGTGTCCTTCTCTTGAACCTTTCCACATTCGCCATTGATGGTAAACTTTTGAAATGTGAAATCTTATTTACGCTGTCGCACGCAACGGTTTTAGACTTCCTATATTGCCTCCAACCCCACACGCGTGAGAAAAAGCATTATTCAGAGTATTGTGTTTGGACCACGCTTTTTTTGCCTTTTCGTCAAAGATTTATTGGATGTATTTCAGAGTGGCAAGCCCTTTACATATGTTGATGATTTGAACTTTACCTATCGATATAAACCGGCAGATCGCAACATCGGGCATGGGCTCTTGCATGAACCCAAGGCCTTTTTCTAGTGGTGCTGCACATAATACCTTTCCATTTCTTTCCGCAAATGTTAAGTTATGATTGTTAGTGAGGATTATGCGCCTAGATTTAATATGCACTGTCACGAATAACTTTCCCGGCGTCACTAAGGACTTGGGCATATCATATTCCAAGAGTCCTAGTCCTAGCCCTGATTATCTTCAAAGCACGCAGCGCTATTGAGTTTATCCTCAAACATTTTGTAACGTGATGCTAGAACCCACATTAAAAAATTTACGTAAGGCCAAGCCTGGACTACTGTTCATTTCTATTTAGCCTTTTGAGTGCCAGTGAGCGGAAGAAACCAACGGTGCGCTGTCAGAAGACGCCAATACAGATACTCTCTCTTTTGTGGTCAACGATAACTTCGGGTGTTGTTCACATACTGCTCCCATCCCTGATAACAGTTCTTCAGTCCGCGAACTTTATAGTTGTGTTCATCCCCCGTACTCGACCACCGAAAAGCGCTCACACCTTACACTAACTCTGCCTTCCCAGTCCCAATGACCTCAACACGTCAACCTCGCCATGCAGGTGGCGTATGAACGATCGAGTTTAACAAATAAATGCTTATAAACCTGTCAAACTCTCATCTTTTTATTACCATTGTAATTGTACAGTCCCGATGGAGAATTACCGAATACACGTGTTTTCCGACTGGACTTTTCAAGTTTAACATGGGAATATTCAGAGAAATTTTACAAAATAATAAATTCAGCTTTTTATTTAAAGACTTTTAATCTCTGAACCAGGTAATTTAACGTAACCACAAAATTCGAGTATTACAAACCTTGGCCTGTTGTGGTTTCACCGACTTTAGAGGAAATTTTTGAGTTTTTCATCAAACGTTCTGTTAATCCCCTTACTACTTTGAAGCATATTGACCACTCTTGGCATAAGAATCTCCGCGGTGTAACTTTTATACTTTCGTCTTGCATGAACAGTTAGATATCCTGACTTCCCAGCACCTAATTCTTATAGCTGCTTTCCCTCACCCACCAGCTTCTATATTCCATCTAACTTCCCCCATTTCTTTTAAACTACCAACAGGCATATCCCGGTCTTAACCCCTATGGTGGTACGATACCGGAAAGTTATATTCCTACACCTTTTAGATATCCTTCTCAGCCTTCTGTTACTGACGTTCCTTATACCACTTGCTCTGGCGCAGTTGGCAGTTACCCTCCAAACCCCAATAACTTCCAATTTAATTACCCACATTCAATTTTTTTATAGATAACGATAACCATATTTTGGATACTCCAACTACACATCACTATGTTATAAATAAGATGGCCCAACTGATAGCCATTGCTTTCAAGTTAATGCCCGATAGCTAATGTGTAACTGAATTTAATTTCTGACTCTTTGCTTGTCATAGACCAGTATGACCTCTACGGTAAAGACCGCATCAGTAAGCGTGGTGGTGGTTGTTTTCTCCATATTAAAGCTCCATTTAAGCGTTTCCCGTTTAATATAGTTGCCACTTTATTCTCTAGTAATTATTGCTTCGCGTTTATTATACTGTCGCCCCAACAGAAGGCGATTCTCCTTGCGTTTGAAACCCACCTAATTCATCATCCGATGATGATGAGTAACTTTGTGAATTTTTTAAATTTGTTTCGGAATCCAATTTTAACATTAAAATAATCTGTGGGGATTTCAATTTTCTTGAAATTGACTTGATTTCAAACTTTTTCCACCTAGATTTCAGCCTTCCATAGATTCGATTAATTTTTCTAATTGGTCTCAGCTAGTCCGTCCTTCAACGAGAGACAAGCATATTCAAGACCTGATTTTCACATATGACATTGCTCCCCTCCACGTTGATTTTTAGCAGGGCCTCTTCCAAAGTGACCATACATGGATTCACTGTTGCCTTCATATTTTCTCTTCGAAAAATCTAGCGCCGTTCGTTCCTATCATGCTTTTGATCTCGCAGATATTGGCTTAATTAATAACTGTTTTGACTCATTTGACTGGAAGCATCTCTCATCCATGAACGACGCAGCAAGTCTTGAAGACTTCATTTCAGTCATTTTAAATAACATCCTGGAATTTGCGTCAACGAAAATTGTCAAGCCCTCAGCTTCAAAATCCACCGCTCTCCAATTTCTTTTACAAAGAAAATTAAAGAAAATTGAGGAGGCTGATACATCACTCTAGTTCGTTATCTGTGCGTCAAAGAATAGCATAGATTTTAAAATTAGCCTCTAAGATTCGTCTTGCACGTGACAGACAGACGGAATCTTGCACCCTCAGAGAGCGAAACTCTGCAATATCTGTTGTTCAAATGTACCGTCGTCGATCCTCCTCTAAACAAGGATGTTATATTCCTCCATGACTAAATGAAGATAAGAACTTCATTCTCGAAGGCTCTGACAAGGCAGAATTGTTTAGTGATTTCTTCGCAAATCATCTTACAATTGAATCTGAACCGGTTCCGACGTTTCAGCCATTCTCATAAAATGTTATCAGTACCATTGATTTCTCCTTAGATTAGTTTATGTTATCAGTACCATTGATTTCTCCTTAGATTAGTTTATGTTTTTGGAAGGATGCTTTCTTGAATCATGGAAGACATCTATATTTCTTCCTGTCTTCAATTCGGAATATCATTCGGACGTTAATATTTATCAAGGCGTTCACAAAACCCCGGCTCTAGTAAAACCTCTTGAAAAAATTATGCTTAATCAAATTCTCGACTTTTGCCTAGAAAATAAGCTTTTAAGCGACTCACAATATGGTTTTCCCACTGGAAGATCATGCAACGTGTGTCACTTAAAATCGTAACTTAACATCGTCACTTCCCTTCGTAATGAGCAGCAGTCAGTGGTTGTGATCTACTTTGACCTGAGCAAAGCCTTTTTGGCAAAGGTACCGCACAGCTGTTCTCTAGTGAAACGGGAGGCCCTCGGCATCCGGCTTCCCTCATAGGAACCGATGAAGTGAATAAATAAATGTTTTTATTTACATTTATTGACTTCATTGGTTCCTGCTTGTCTAACCTCAGCCAAATGGTTTCAGTAACTAATCGATACTTGAGACCTCAGATGATCACGAGTAGCGTTTTTTCAAGGCATGGTTCTAGGGCCCTCCACTTCATTCTGCACATGAAGGAAATTTCAACTGTACTCAAAAAAATTTCACAAACTTTTGTTGACGCTGATGATTTCAAGTGCATTTACTCATTTTTTATAAAAAGCCGCCAATAGCTGCGTTGATAAAATCAACACTGATCTACTTATGCTCACGTTGGAGCTCTAGTTTGCTAATGGAATTTTCTTCCTTCTCCAAGAGATTTAGGTCTAAGTAACACGAATATGCTAGCATTATCGCCTCATGCAGATCGAGTTTTTGCAAAGGCTGCACAGATATGCGGCTTTATATCACATAATTTCTTCCTTCCGGAAATAAAGTTAAACCTATACCACGTGTTTGTTCTTCCTATCCTAAAATACTGCTGATCCCCTTTGGGCTAACGAACACCTCTGACTGCAGTAAGATTGAACAAATTCAAGAGGGTTTTGCTGAGGACTATTTTTCTCTTCCTGGATCAGTATCTTTTATACGGATAGAGGCAAGATTACAAACATTAAATTTCTGTGTGTTATAAGACGCTCAGCCCGTCTCTGCTTCCTGTTTCGCGTTAAATCTTGTCCATGTCTCCAAGGAATTAACGCTCTTACTCGGTAGATCGACCTTATGCCACTCTAATTCCTCCATGACCATTTATAACCCCTTATCTCCAAAACTAATCGCTACCAGTTTTTTGCCTCCAAATATGCTTTCATCTGGAATAATCTTCAACTTGAAATTAGTTTGTCGTCTACATAAGCGATTTTCAAAACCAAATTATGCAAACATTTAACTTCGGAAAATATAAAGCATTTATTGTCTGTTTACTTCTCAAACTCGAAACTTGCGGATTTTGAAAATGGTCCTCTTGATATTTGAGGCAGTTCCCTTGATTTTACACTGGTTTCTGTTTCGGAGACGAGAACTGCAGTTGAGTCGTGGCCCAAAGTGGAAATGGTAAGTTTTTGACGCACGCCGAAATAGGCCAAACCGGATGAGGAAAAATGCGCAAGCAACCAGGCAACCAATCGGTATACGCCGCTGCACAGAGCACGCGACAAGCTAAAGCATACGTGCGGCCCAAATTCGAGAAGTTTCCGCCAGGGGATTTTTCCAGCGTGAGAAGCGACCAATCAGCACGAGCCACGTTGCAGGCCAGAAAGTTCCAGAACGCTCTCCGTCACGATTGGTCAGAATGTTCGAGAGCCCCGAGAACTAAATAAATAGACGAGAGTTGATGAACTTGAGATCTGCTGTTTTCTGTCTGCCCATAATAAAAGTGTGTTGTTGCAGAAACCAGCTTTGCCTTCTCCTCTATCACATCCATCGTGATATAACAAACTGGCGACGCAGATGTCCAAACTAATGATTACAGCAGAACAAATGCAGCAGATACCCGACGCAAAACGGGCCAGATCA
>WEDG01010403.1:0-37787 GCA_017591395.1 Schistocephalus solidus | reverse complement strand
CAGGTGAAGGAGGAGGAGAGTGCGGTAGCTGCAGCGCAAGGCTACTATCATTTAAAACTAATTCACGCGCAAGTCACCGTCCCTGCAACACCCCTTTCGTGGAGCATACGGTGGACATCGTTGAAATCGACAGTCGAACTATCGTGTTTGTTTGGGGGGGGGATCGGGTCCCAGCTCAATCTGTGGCAGAGCCCAGATGCTGTCCTTCAAAATCACCTACTATCGTCAGTAACAATCCTCGCTTATAGGTAGAAATAGTAAATTTTGCTATCGTGGCGAACGAGATGTACTTCAAGCTTTTCTAAGTGGAGTTACGATATATTGAAAAAATGCAATCACATAGCGCAAGATATTTGTTGCCACTCTGTAAAAGAGGTCAATCACCGAATTCTTCCTTCTTTTTAAGTTGTGGTCTTCGAACTTACTGTGGTATCGTACCAATTGCCTAAATTCCACGAGCACTTTAATCTTCTCGCGAAAACTAAAGTGAGTCTTCTTGCGATACGATATTTCGAGCGCCGCGAGCAGTAATTTGAATAACTAACGTACGAAATGGCCCCATTAGTGACCTGCTCTGCAGAACCCTGCTACTCCGTCAGTTTTCAACCTTTCCTAACTGCAACTGCTAGCGGGCTGCGCTAAGCTAAAGCATATCAACCTTACCCTAGACAAGATTCCACAGATATTCCATGAGGAAGTATTTTCCAAGCTCGCCTCACTCTTAACCTCCCCCTCCATTCATACCATCTTTTCTGAGCATCTCAACCGAATAGCGATAAGATTGGATGCATTAGCTAGTCTGGCTTCTAATAAATCATACAGTCCACCACGGTAGGATATCACTGTGAGGTTGATGGGTCAGAGAATGCTGGCCTTAAAGTGTGCCAATATAACTAGGAATATCTAAACAATGGAAACGAAGCTGAGTCCGGAACTTCACTAGCCGAGCTAGTAGAATATGTACACCTGCTACACCGGCGAATGAACTCACCATTTACAAAACAATCTGTGAGAAAGCGGATTTTCCGAGCAGTTTATCACTGAATATATAGAGAAACCCCCACAAAATCGACGTGCCGACGGCTGAGAGGAAGGACTTATTTCTTACTTTGGCTATTTCGAGGGAATCCGGCGAGCGAACTTCTACGTTGTCGCTTAAACGCTGCTATCGCGCGCACTTACCCAGCCCCTAAGATACGACTAGTGTTCTCAAGAACTCCACTTACTCGCCTTGAAGGCAAAGATAGAATGTCTGTCCAGACCCCTTCAATGTACATCTACGCTTAAACAGGTTATATTAGTCAAACGACCAGGTGCCTATCCAAGCGGATACCAAGCACCATCCTGTCTGGCTAAATCAAAACATGTTAAAGTTCATCTCTAGCGCATTTGTGGCTCACTTATTTGACAGCGGTCACCGGGTAGACGCCAACGAAGCACTCCTTGTCATCTTGAAGTTCAGACGAAACACTCCAAGTTCCTGTGTCGGCGGATAATTGCGACGGCAGAGTCAGTGGCCATGCGGTTAACCAACCCAACCCTTTGCTCGTAAAAAGCGTTTATAGTGACCCTGAAGCTTTCTTGGCCGAAGACTACCTCAGCATGCGTGTTCACACTTGCCACGTTGCGCTACCTCAACGAAGCAGAAACCTAGCTAATTGTCAGACGCCTCCTTCCTGTCCCCCCACCCTCTATCTGCCCCATGAGTGGACTAGATTATAACCCATGATGCCTGAATCCCGGCAGCCCTCTACCCCATACTGTTTATTGGATGTTTAACCTTGTGTTACTGTAACGGACTAAAACATTCAAAGCCTATGTTTGCCAAACTTGAATTCTCAAATGCTTAGATGGGTATCGTTGCTGAGCTTATAAAGTATGCTTCGAAGACTACCAGTGTAGTAACTGTAAGAGTTTAGAATGGCTGGTACCCCTTTCTCAAAGTACAGCTCACCTCACCAGAACATACAACTTCATATATTTGAGCGAAAATAAGGAGCACTGGATATGTGTTACGTCAGGGCGACCGCATCGGCTTTATGTCTTTAGTCTTGTGGGTGAAAACTTTGAAAAGGCTCATCGAAAAGGCGAAGGTTGGTGCCTGATCACAATCAGGAAATCCTATTTGCCCACCTTTTGCTGATGCACGTCTGTAGCTGCTGTCGAAAAAAGCCAGTTTTTAATTTAGTTACGGTAGGCTAACACAATATCTGCTTAAGAGGTTAAAGACAGGTCTAAGATCGAGATTTTTTGCTAGAACAACAGATGACGACTTAATGCGCGTTTAGTGTAGTCGTGCGATGCCGCTATGGTAAGCCCTACAGAGTCAAAAAGTTTTTTTAGATTGAAACCAGAGCTTATGATGGTTGTCTAAACAAGAAGCTGATAAAGCAAGCTGTGCTGTCGGCTCTCGGTATAAACTACACGCAAGACGCCAACCTCGGATAGGCGTTTCTAGGGTTGCTGGATAAGGCGCTGGAGAACAGACTGATGGTGTGGGGGCTGAGCTCTATGTCCTATCACCTCCCCCGACCCCCACGGAGTACGACTTTGACTATTACGCAGGTTAGTTGACATGCAGAGGTGGTGTGGCGGTCTGTTACTACGTACGCTGCCTAGTTGGCCACTCTTGGTCGAGGCAGTCGGCTTACGTGATGGCCGCGCAGACGCTGACTCACACCATCCATCTTACGTTCCTGTTTTGATTACCCGAGTCTTGGCATCAGCCTCACGAGTGCTCGAAAACAATCAACGTGCGTCATTTCACGGATTGACTGCAGGCGATAAACGACGCACCGGGGTTAATTGGTCTCACCAGCGGACACGGAACACCAACTTGCCTGAGGAGACCGCTAACTGCAGCTGCGTGCAGAGCCCCTTGTGAGCTCTTTGCCTCGGTAAAAGCTTGTCCTACCTGATCTATCTTCCCCGGCTTCCAATTTCGGAAACCTTCGTGTTGTCGACCGCACAAATTCAACATTGGTGACCCCGACCGAACGCTACTTCTTCCAAATCTATGATATATTCAGGCGTTGACAATAGACAGCTTTACACCAGAAGTTCAGCATATTTTGACAACTGCTTCTGACGATCTTACGACCGCACAAAGCACTCAACTAACCGAACGGTTGATGAAGGTGTCCGGCATTGCTAAGTCACAACCTGCTACACTCAACTACGCCAGTTCCTTCCTTGTCCCTCTCTTACCTCTAAAGACTGAGCTTGCACAGCTTGCCAAACAGTTAGTTTCTTACAAGGGCCAACAGCCTCTTCATCCCGGAGCCCACCTGTTTCACATGCCCGGTCTGTACAGTCATCATCTCATCCCACCTCAGCCTCCACTTGCTGTTATCGCACCACCTTCCCGCCAAAACCCGTTGCTGCATCTCTCCCTGCTCCTTCGCCTCCAAGCAGAGCAAACGGGTCAGTACAGACGTTAATTACGCCTGTAGGCCTGGTCAAGTCATCTTCGTCTGCGACCCTCGAAGTGGCAGACGTTTCCTGATTGATACTGGTGTTCAACTGAATGTCCTCCCTCCCACAGCAGTCGACCGTCGGTGCCCTCACCCTGGCCTCTTCCTTCAGACCATCAACACCTCACAAATTTCCACCTTCGGTATCCGTTCCCTCTCCCTTGAAATCGGTCGCCGGCGTCTCTTCTATTGGGTCTTTGTTATTGCTGACATCCCCTGTGCAATCCACTGTGCACACTTCTTCGCCGCTTTTGATCTTATATTCATCTGCCGCCAATGTTGTTTAGACGACTGAACCGCCAAGTGGGTCGTCCGATGTACCCATCCTTCAGAGGTGTTCCGCCAACTCGCCCTTCTGGACCCCTAACCTGATAGTCCATTGTGGTAGCTCCGTAGCAAACACCCTGAACTCATCCGTCCCAACTTCGGCGTCTCTACCCCACCGCACGACGTTGTTCACCGAACGATTGGTCCTCCTGTGTTTTCTCGGCCTCACCGTCTCACGCCCACAGGACTGTCTACCGCCAAGGCTGAGTTCGAGCACATGCTTCAAATGGACATCATCCGTCAATCCGAAAGCCCATGGGCCTCGCCTCCCCACATGGTTCCAAAGACCGCCACTGGTGACTGGCGCCCCCTGTGGCGACTATAGGGCCTTGACTAATATCACCATCCCTGACCGCTACCCTGTTCCGTATCTTCCGGATTTGCCGGTACATCTGTTTTTTTAGAAGATCGACTTGGTTCGGGCCTTTCACTAAATCTCTATAACCCCAGAGGATGTTTCACAGACGCTCGTCCCGAGTTTGCCTTTTGGACTTTGCAACGCCTCCCGAACTTTCCAGATGTTCGTAGATAGAGTGCTTCATTGCTTACCCTTTGCCTACGCTTATACTAACGACCTCTTAGTGGCCAGCTCCCCCGCCGAGAAACATATTGAACATCTCACAACGATGTTTGACCGCCTTCAACGATTTGGCGTTGTCCTAACTTCATCTTCGGTGTGTCTTCTCTCGAGTTTCTTGGACACCTGTTTGACAGCAACGGCATCCATTCTCTCACTTCGAAGAGTGCAGCTAGCCGTGAGCTCCCACCAATCTCTTCAAAGCGCCAGCTGCAGCGATTTCTGGGCATGGTGAATTTCAACCGTCGGCTCCTCTCTAACTGTGCCGACCCCATTCTGCCACTCATGAATCTCATCTTTGGTCCTAAAATTTCGTTCGAGCCCACTGCAGATGTCCTCGTTGCTTTTAGAAGGTGAAGGCTGCTCTAGCCGATGCCATTTTCCTGACGCATTCAGCCCCCGACGCTCCCATCTCTCTCACGGTTGATGCCTCCAACGTTGCGGTCGGTGCAGTTCTTCAACAGCACTTTATAGGTCAAACCCAACCCTTAGCTTTCTTCTCCCGTAAGTTATCACCACCGAATCGCGCTACAGTACGTTTTGACGGGGGCTGCTTGCTGTCTATCTTGCCATGAAACACTTACGACACTCGCTCGAGGGAAGGGACTTCACAGTCTTTACGGATCATAAGCCCCTTGCCTTCACCCTCAAGTCCAATTCTGAAAAACTCAACCCCCGGGATCTTCGCCAACTAGAATATATCTTGCAATTCGCCTCAGACATCCGCCGCGCAATGAGGTGATGGACCGTCTGTCCATGCCCTCAATCGCCCACCTACAGCTTTCTCCTAAAATCGAGCGCACTGAAATGGCCACTGGATAACGCCATGTTGGTTGACCTTCTGACGAGGAGGTTTCCAGACTCCAACTCCAGGATCTACCATTGACTACTGGCAACGGCACCATTCTACGCGGCGTCTCCACTCCATCCCATCGTCCATTTGTGCCACCATCGCTTCGACGCAAAGTTTTCTCCTTCCCGCACAACCTATCTCACCCTGGGAGTCGACCTCCCGACAAGCTGGTTTCCGACCGCTTCGTCTGGCATGGGATGCACAAAGACTCGAAAGCTTTGACGCGGGCTTGTTCTCAGTTGTCATCGGAGCAAAGTCCAGTGGCACAACAAGGCCCCCATAAGCACATTTCCCGTCCCTGTTCCAAGTTTTAGTAACGTCCACCTGGACATTTTATGCCCCTTGCCTCTGTCCAATGGCTGTTTCTATCTCCTCACCTGTGTGGATCGTTTGACTAGGTGACCGGAAGCCATTCCTCTGCCTGATGTCACTGCTTAAATGGTGGTCAAAGCGTTTCTGAGTCGTTGGGTTGCCATCTTTGGTGCCCCCTCTACTATCACGACTAATCACGGTGCACAGTTCGAATCTAACCTTTTTCAGTCTCTCCTCTCCTTCTTAGGCTGTACTCGCATTCGCACGACAGCATATCACCAGGCTGCTAATGGGATTGTCGAGCGGTTCCACCGCTAGCCGAAGGCCTCTCTACGCGCTGCGGACGATCCGGAAAACGGGATGTACCAACTCCTCCTGGTCCTGTCGGGCATCAGCTCGCTCCTCAAATCGGAGTTTTGATTGTTCCACCACTGAACTCGTGTTCGGCGCCATTATCCTATATCCTGATGAGATGACCTCCCAAGTCCTCGTGGTGTAGTTGAGGATCCTATCAACCTCCTCCAGCGCATCCGGCAATTCATGCGGGTTCTCTTCCCGGTTCCGCTAGGCCATCAGTCTCCGAGTCTTATTTTTAGAAAGACCTGGTGATCTGCTCTCACGTATACCTCCGACGTGATCGAGTATACCAGCCATTGTAACCTCCCTACGACGGCCCATTCCAGGTTCCCTCTCGAGAGCCGAAGACCTTCCGCATCCAACGCTGAACTCGCGAGGCGGTCAAGCGCGTGGGCCATATCAAAGCTGCTGTCCCGGACACTCCGCCGGGCATGCCCTGTGCCCCCTACCCTCTGCTTCTCAACCCCCACCCTCTGTGCCTCCGTCCCGTATACTTCCTTTTCCTTTAAGGCCACATCTCCCAACTGCAACTTCCTCCTAATCAACCTCCAACTCTCAAGCTGCAAGACACACTCAATCTTCCATGTGCCCCAGTATATACCACCCGCAGTGGACGCAATGTACATTTTCCTGACCGTTTTGTTATTCATGTTTTTTAGACGTAAACCGTGCCCTCAGCGCCGCTAACGCCGCCTTCGACCTGGGCTGGGGGCACTGTGGCAGTCCGTTCCTATGTGCACCGCTCTTGGTCGAGGCAGTCTGCTCACGTGATGGCCCGCATATACGCGGACTCGCACCGTCCGTCTTACGCTCTTGTTTTGGCTACCGACGTCTTGGCACCAGCGTTGCATCGAGCGCTCACAACCAATTAACGTGCGCATTTCACTTATTGGCTCTCCTCTCTCTCTCTCTCTCTCTCTCTCTCTCTCTCTTTGCTGTATGCTGTCACGCTCGGCCACTGTATGAATGTTCAGCGCAAAACTGAAGAAGGCTTCGACTCGCTGGTGTAGTTGAATCGGTGAAGTGCTTTTGGTGAATTTAGTGTTCAGTCCAAAGTGTCTTGTAACTCACTAACGGTTGCTTGCATACGCACAGCCAAACATTGTAAACGTCAAGAAGTACATGTCATCTAGAGAAAATCCTAAACGGCTTTTTATCAAAAATAAACCATGATATCACGACATCGGGAGAATGTACCGCACATGAATAACTATAGGACTTTGGATTGTATAGAACCGTAGGGTTCTTAATGTTACATCACTTATTTTATTTTATTTATTTATTGCCAGTTTACAGTTATGGTGTGCCTGTCGCAGTTGGAAGTCCAAGCTACTGCAAACATAACAAATGAAGCAGGTTACGAAAGGAGACTTACATCTGCTACATGTATCCTTATACGGTTTTTGCAAATTCGCTTTGATAACGACCTTCTTGTGGAGGTGTGAGGTTTTTTTAACATTCTTGATACTTATGTGGCTGCAAAATCACATGCACTTATTTCTATTTTCCATCGTGGCATCATCATTTTATCTATTTAGGCATCCATCTACATATATTTGTGGTCGCCATTTCTGGTGAAGGGCGGACATAATGATGTCTGGTGGGTGTAGTGAAATATGTCGCTGCATTTTTAGCTTTGTAATTAAACGTTTCGAAGCACTCGAAGATTTAATTCTTTCCGGTAAAATCTGCCGGCTTGAAAAATAAAAGTTGTATTCGGGCAAGACGCCCTAAATTTACCTTGACTGGTTATTTTTAAATAAAAAAATATTCATATTTCGCTTCCAACTTTGGCCCACCATTGAGCTGTCCTCTTTTAACCCTCGAACTAAACCTACACATTCCTACTGGAGTACTAGTATGGCAGAAGGCCTTTTCTTGGCATTTCCAATAGAATCGTTCTCTTGTTATATTAATTCAGATTACTTTTGCATGCAAACGATATGCTTTAGGACTTTTCACTTGTTACGACTGAACCACTGAAAAAGAACGCAGTTAATCTATAATAGGTAGAACAATCTGATGCACAAACCACGGTAGATGAACTTTGAATGGCCAATGTAGGTTACCTCAGGTTCTGCGCTTTGCAGTGCTGATATTACCCCGTTAAACGAGGGCCGCCGAGGAATTCGACTTCTATGCTAACCGTAAGGAAAGGTTTATTTTCAAATACAGTACGGTAATCCACGGAGTACGAACCCCAGGAGTATAAGAAGCGTACTAACGAAAGTTTTCTAACCCTAACACCGAAATTAAGCCGTGCCCGAAACCGAAACCTTCATCTAAGCCTAATTTTTAACACTAACCCTCGTTGCTGTGTACGTTACCCGCATGGTCGGGACATGATACCCCTGCGCGCGACGAGGGCAACTTTTCAAGGTCATTTATGCACGGCCAGACCACCTTTTGTTCTGACTGGTCACCTTCCAGCCTATGACATTCCCGCTTTGCCATATACCCTCCTGTGTCCCCAAGACTCCTCACTTGTGCTGTTTCCCGTCCTCAGAACACGTCTTGTTTACAACCAGCCTTCTGTGTTGTATGCATAACACGTCAACGAACATGGCTTAACTATTTTCTGCACCGTTACCTTTCTGGCCGAAAAACTCTCCGAAACCCTCAAATCACTCATGGTTGCAATAAAGAAAGACATTCGAGGATTATGTTGAACTGATTCCGATGTTGTCACCTACGTGAACACTAGACGTGAAACTCCGCCGAACCCATCTAGGAGAATTGGCACAAAGTTACTTTGACGCCCTTAAGTTGAAAGAGGTTTCAGATTTTCAAACAGCATTCAGAAAACTCGAGGCAGCGTGGGGCGGAAAGGATAACATCTTTCTGAGCCGCTATCGGTTTTGTCATATGCGTTGGGAATCCAATCAATGTATTGGTGATTTTATTAAGAATCTGACACTCGCCATCCAGAACTACAGATATGAAGCGATCAAGGCAGGCAAATTCAAGCAGGCAATGCTCATTCAGCAGCTGATCGTTTGTTTGCGCGATGAAAAAGCGCGGGAATATCTGTAATCAGAGAAGAGAGCTTTGTAGTGGGAGAAGGCGTGTGATATTACCAGTCATCAAAAGCGCGAACGGCAAAACCTACAGCAGCTGAATCAGTCAAACGCTGGAGTGGTATCATCCTTCGAACCTGAATTGGCGGCCTCTCTGGTGAACACTGCCGGGATTTCAGCTAAATTGCAATCATCTGTTCCTTCAACACAACTACCGTCCTGCTACTGTTGCGGTCAGCAACACGCCCGATGGTCAGACTGTAGACACTAGAAGACGGTTTGCCGGTTTTGCAAGAAAATCAATCACACCGAACGAGTATGCTTTTCCAAACGACGGATGAACACTTTTTTGCATGTCACCGACCCAAATCCAGCTGGGGACGGCAAGGCGATACTCCGGATGTTTTCAACGAACACGCCGCTTCCATCACTCTACACTAGTACCCTTCCGGTGGATCGTCATCCCGTGAAGTTTTAAATTGACACTGGCGCAGCTGTTACTCTCAGTAATGAGGCCTCTCTTCCGAAAGTCCCCCATCTCCTTCCAGCTCGTTCTACTTTGTGTAGATTCACTGGGCAAAACGTAAAAGTTCGAGAGGTTTTTAAGGTCGAATTTGAGCATGATGGAGAACTTCATTATTTGCCGGTTCAAAGGAAGCCACCAACCAACTCTCCTCGGGAACTGGATAGAATGTGTGCCTTCTGTGCTATCGTATGTACATCAGATGGGTGTTAACCCGGCATAAGATTCCCTGTTAATAAATCATAGAGAATTGTTTCACGATGGTTCAACTACACACTACCACGGCCCACCTGTGAAATTCCAATTTAAATCAGAATTTCGGCCTCGGTTTTTCAAAGCTCGGTCAGTCCCCTATGCAGTCGCACCGAAGGTCGAAGAGAAATTAGATCGCTTACAGAAAGCGGACATCATCGAGCCCAAGCAGTATTCAGACTGGAGCACCCTTATAGGCCTGCTCTTAAATCTGATGGTACCGTACGTATCTGTGGCGATCTACAAGCTGATGATCAACTCAGCAACTAAACTAAATCCTTATCCTCTCCCACGCATCATGTACGAATCTCTCTCGGGTGGCCAAAAAATCCCAATTTTGGACCTGAAACATGCTTACAACCAAGTCGTCCTGGATCTCGAATCCCGAGACCTCACAACCATCAATGCGCACCGAGCTTTATTTCGATACGAAACGACTCCCATTTTGAGTAATTTCTGCTCCCGGTTTATTTCAATGCTTGATTGATAGCCTCCTTTAGGACATACCTCAGGTTTGCGCATACCTTGATGATATATTAGTAACAGGCCCATCTAAACATAGTCACCTAGAGACTCTAAAACTAGAGCTAGCACGTTTAGAAAACGCAGGTTTCAAACCCAGGAAAGATAAGTACACTTTCCTTGTAGACTCGTTGGAGTATCTTGGCTTTAAGGTAGATAAAACTGGTTTCCACCCATTCGAACATAAGCTCAAAACATTAAAGACGGCTCCTCACCCCAACAATATTAGTCAGCTGCATTCATTCCTTGGGTCGGTTAGCCACTTTAGTCGATCTTTGAATCAATTGGCTACAATTCTGAAGCCCCTTTATCGAGTACTCGAAAAGAATCGTCGCTGGAGCTGGTCAGAAGTCGAACGAAATGCTTTTGAATGATAAAAGATGGCCCTTATCCCCTCTGTTTCTCCTGATTCATGACGACCCCAAAAAAGCCTATCATACTCAAATGTGATGCCTCCCCGTACGGCGTATGTTCGGTTCTAATGCACTGAATGCCTTCTGGGGCCAAGCTGCTGATTGCCTTTGCATCAAGAACCATGTCCCAGGCGGAAATCAACTTTTCGCAGCTAGATAAAGAGGTCTTAGCAATAATGTTTTGGCCTACAACGCTTCCACTTATATCTTTTAGGCCGACCCTTTAAAATTCACACTGACCTTAAACCTCTCTAAGGTTTATTGGATGAAAAACAATTCCTTGCCGAAAATGCAACGATGGGCACCCACTCTTTCCGCTTACACATATGCAATGAAATATGTTACGGGTAGTGCAAACGTAGTGGCTGACCTCCTGGAGTAGGTTTCCCATTGCTGACGATGGCATTAACGGAGCACCTGCTTTTGAGACCGAGATTCTTTTACGGAACTTAGTTAACGCACCCGTAACCTGGCAACGAATTAGACAGTGGACATCCAGAGATCCTCTCTTAAGTCGGGTAAAAAGATCCTTGCAATCGGTCTGGCCTTCTTCTGTGTCCCCTCAACTTCAGCCATTCTATAGCCGTCAGAACGAATTGAGTTTACAAGACGGATGCGTACTATGGGGCAGCCGTGTAATGGTGTCACCACAGCACCAATAAGCCATCCGCAAAGGCCTGAATAATGCCCATCCCGAAACGGTGAGAATGAAAGCCCTCGCCTGCAGTTATTTTTGGTGGCTCAAAATTGACGAGGACATCGAAAACATGATAAAAGCGTGCCACGTGTGTCAACTAACACAAAAGACCACCGATGGTACCTCTGAGGCCTTGGGCCTGGCCCGACTCGCCTTGGAAGAGGGCACACATCGGCTATTTTTGGCCATTCCAAGGCCATATGGGCTTAGTTGTGGTTGACGCCCGCACTAAATGGATTGAAGTTATTCCGCTTTTTGTTCAGCTGTCGCATAACCCTAAACGGCTCAAATGGTTTTTACCTGCAGAATTGCTGTTTAAGCGGCATGTGCGCACACGGCTCAATCTGCTTAATCCTTCGATGCATGATAAAATCACTGAGCAACAGACGAAGATGAAAGCGCAATATGATGCGCACACGCAACCTCGAATCTTCTTGCCTAACGAAAGTGTCTACACGAGACTGGAACACGAAGCGAACTGGTATCCAGCAACAGTTCGAAAAAGTGAGGTACAGATCGTAGAATTGGCGTTAGAAGATGGGAGAACTGTGCGTCGCCATCTGAACCAATTTCGCAGCCGAACGGACACAGAAAGTGAAGAATTCAGGAAGTCGAACTGTTCGCTACCCTTGATGTTGATTCCGGCGCACCGAGGACGGAATATCCACGGCTTACACTTACTACAACGCCGCCAGCCGAGGTGTCTATTTTTCATCATCCTTCTACCCCGTCCAGCCGTAACGTAGGGGCAGAGGAACCAGTGACTCCGCAAAACGGCGCAGAGCTCGAAAATAATGCATTGAGAAGATCGACTCGAATTCACAAACACGTCCAAAGTTTTCAGGACGAAACCTGTTGCAACATTAATTAACTAACCCTCATTCCCTGTTCTTGTATCTTCCCCCTCCTCTCTGCCCGATGTTGTCCACCTTAGGGTGGAGGGTACAGTGTACGTGACCCACATGGTCTAGACATGATGCCCCCGCGCGCGACAAGGCAATTTTCAAGGTCATGTACGCACGGCCAGACCACCTTTGTTCTGACTGGTTACCCTTCAGCGTATGACATTCCCGCTTTGCCATACACCCTGTTGTGCCTCCCAAGACACCTCACTTGTGCTGTTTCCCGACCTCAGTACACTTGCTGTTTACAACCAGCCTTCTGTGTTGGATACACATTAATAGTGACCTCCTAGAACAGGTGCAGCAGAGGGCAACGAAGATGGTCGATTAAATAAAGCAGCTGTCATACCACGAGAGGTTGAATGTTCTTGACTTATTCTCTCCATCTTATAGGTAACCAAACTGCAGCCTGTCCTGGACATTCCGGATTGCCTGTGGCCATGGTTGCTCACTGGGATCGGAGGACTTCTTTCAGTTTGTCCATACAAACCAATTACGTGGTCATACCTAGAAGGTCAAAACCGAACGCGCGCAGCTAAACCGTAGGAAGATTTCCTTCAGCCGATGGGTAGTCCGACCCTGGAACTCGCTACAAATTGAGATGGTGACGGTCGACACCTTTCACACGCTTAAAAGAAAACTGGCTCACCTCATTTTTGACAAAGACCGTCTGTTACAACATGACTACTCGCAACCAACTATGTTATCCTGAATATTTTCCTACTGAGTCACAGGGAACAGAAGCAATTAATTTTTGCTACTGGTGAATCGTTAACCGACCACATTCTAAATGTTTGCAACTTTATTTTGAGCCTTAATATGCGAACCTACTGTAACCCTTAAAATATACACTTGTTAGTCTATCTGCTGGCTCCAAAGCACGTCCATTGGTGTAAAAGGCCTTCGGCAAAAGGCTAACTGCAAAATTAACACCCTCACAGTCCGGCAAATAAGCAGTTGCAAACAAGGACTAAAAATACTGTAGAAACGCTTAAAACTGAGATCTGGTACAGCCACTATTTTATCAAATCCCAAAAATATTGATAACAGCATCGCTATAATTTTGAACTGTTTAGTTTACTGCCGCCACTGCCCGGCCGTTATGTTTGAGGGTAAGTTTGTGAAAAGGCAACAATTTCCTGTGCTCAGAACGACCAAGAAACCTCATTTATTAAATGCCCCACTCAAATAATATGATTCTTACTAGGGCTACCGGTAGAACCGATGCGCTACGCAACGATGGTCCAGTAGCGCTGGCGAACAATGTGGCAGCTGAACTTTTCACCCGCTAGCGGGATCATATTGCTGGACGCTGGAATCCACAAACGTCCATTGGCGGGCAGTTTTCTCCTCCACTAAAAGGTGGATAGTTGTTCCGGGCAGGCTCCCGGGAAATCAAGATCCCGAGAGTGAACTACTTACTCATCATCAATTAAAGGGGACCAGACGGTTTTTATGTCACAGGTAATGTGACGGGCGTCTTTCGCAGCAAGCGAACCATGCACCACCTGTGGGAAGATCAGTTAATGTCCAGCTAGTTTACGTACGAACGAGGCATCGCTTTACGGGCATCTACGAGGGGGTACCTCTTTAGTTCGACCACCGTAATCTGATGATGTCCACCGTATGCTCCGCAGAAAGGTGATACTGGGACGATGACTTAGGCCTGAATTAGTTTTAAGTGATAGTAGACTTGCACAGCATCTACCGCACTCTCTCTTCCCCTACCCGCTTGTGTCCGGTGTCAAGAAGACCGGAGGTAGGGACGAGCGCAGATGAATCCTATCCCACCATATCCATAAAATGACAGCAGTGGGTGGTGCGTAATGAGCTAGCACTTACACGTGCCCATGTTGGACACACGCACCCCATGCCCGGCATTTGTTATCGGAGCTCATCGAAAATAAGAATACCGCCTGCCGTACCCTGGTTTGGCCTTCGTGTTAGTCCAGCGCATCTGCCACCCGGCCCGTTTACGGGACACACGAGGGGGTACCCATAGAAACGAGAATTACGTTCTGGGTTGAAAGTGCAGGGTTTTCCGACTAAGTAAGCATACTCGACACTATTCGTGCTCAGGAAAAACCATCGCAACGGACAGAGTGGTTGTTTTATTAAACATCCTCCCGACGCTCTCGTCGATTTTGCGATTAGTAGTAACGGAATATGCGACCCAACTCAGGTAACAAAGTATAGAGTGCAAACCTAGTCATAACCCAGTACATTGTGCTCGATAGGGTAAGCATTCGCTGCCGGGTTATTAAGGTCAAACAATAGTTCGTTGGCGATAGGAGGACCGAAGTATCTAGTCAAATGACAAATTTAAAAGCAGCGACTTTTAGGATGCCTCAGTATTTTCAAAAGGCATGCAGTTGAATTTGATAATCAAAGATCACGCGGAGCGAACCTAATTCAAGGGTCCGAAAAAAGCGGCTCAGGTCCGCTGAGAGTGATATCACATATATTGGTCGGCATGAGGTAAAGAGAGCGGACCCCACGATCCACACACTTTTCGGGCGACAAACTATTGAGCGACCCGAAGACGAATGCTCATGGTTAGGAGTAGTTGGGTGCTCCCCTTATTTAGCCTCAGCCATAACAGTCCTATTACCACTGGCCCCGTATTACTTGCTGACCTAACCTCTGTTCCCTGAATTAAGCTACAGAGTACGTTCTTGCTTAATAACTTTATGGAGAAAAACGCTTAAATGCAATTCTGTTTCCTGTTAAGGAAAATAGCGGAAGAAACAGTTTCAAAGCTTCAGGAAGCTTGTGAGAGGGAAGTTCTTAGCCAGCCAAGAATTTACCAGTGGCTTGCTCTGTTCAGGAATCCCCAAATATCACTTGAAGGTGAACGTTGTTCGGGTTGCCCCTCAGTGTCCGGAAATTGCATCTGAAATCCATGATGATTTATTTGTTCTCCATCAAAGGAGCCGTTCACGTTGAATTTGGGCTTCACGAAACTACATTGGACTAAAATTACTGTCTGAAAGCCCTGAAGCGATTGCATGAAACAGTGAGATAAAAAAACAACCTGAATTGTGGCGATCGGGGGACTGACCGCTTCATCATGACAACGCACCTGACTACACAGCGTTCAAAATCGACCACTTTTGGCAAAAAACGGCATGAAAAAGGCTTACCACCCCCTTACTTTCCCGGCCTAGCCCCCGGTGACTTCTTATTCTTAAGAATGAATAAAAGCGCAATGGGAAAGCGTTTATCAAATGAAGAAAAAGTGGAGAATAGAATCGCATAAGACACTTAACAGCATTAGTTCAGAAAATTATAAAATCTTTCGAACAGTGAAAAATACAGTTGGGCAAGTTAATATCAAAAGTTGTTATCTTAACTAAAAAATGCGTCTCATTTTCGGACAACCCTTCATATCTTATTCAAAAATTTTTTCCCCGGAAGTAGAAGTATAAAAGTCCTAAATACCACACAGGGCGGAAAAATCCAAGGATAATATGAGGAAATTCTTCATGCCGATTAGAAAATATTGACAGCCTATAACCCAGAGGGATAGCACAACCATTCAGTGCCATTTAAATAACCTTCCTGGCAAAAAATCGCGTATTCCGGTGGGCTGAACTAAGCCTTTCAGAGGCCATCCACAACATTCAGTAAAGTCATCAAAGATCGCGATAAAGAGAAACCAGTGCAAATTTCGACTGATCGCCCTCTATGCAAGATCTCATCAGATCGCCAGTTGTCCAGCGGCAAAGCACCGGCCGCTGACTCGCTTCAAGCTGAAATCGACGAATACGGTGGCCCACAACTCATTCGTTGTTTCGGATGTGTCAGTTTAGGGAAAAAGCTTTATGAAACTAAAAACGCTATTATCTTCCATCTATGCAAACGTAAAGAAAGCCAACATCCCTATTAACCCTAGAGGCGCTTTCCTACTCAACGTAACAAAAAGGTCTTTCTCGTAAAAGCACCTGTCGTCATCGAAAGGACTGCGGTGTTCGCTACCAGCCAAGTTCGACCATCTAATTCAACAGTACCTCCGCGTGCTCAACAGCAGGCTGGAAGCAAGCGCGGTGACTTGCGCGTGAAGTAGATTCTAGTGAGAGTAACCTTGCACTGCATTTGTCGTTCAACGGTTCTCACCCTGCTTGTTGCATAGTACGGATATGACTTAGTAAAGTCATACTAGGCTGCCAAGTACAAGAGAAACGTCACACAATGGAGACCACGGACTGTAGGTTTGACAGTGGCCTTCTTTACGAACAAATGCAGCAGGTTATGGAAAATTATTTCAAACTTCGGCTGCCCGGAGCGTTTTACACACATGATTGTACAACTACTCGCCGGAAAGTTGGCCGGCGTTACTGACAACAGATCAGATCAGCGATAACCGCAGTGACAAATGGGGTGGAGCAGGGATGTGCATTCGCTTCGAACACCTTCAGTCTCGTGATCTCCTGCTGTGAGCAGTTACCCAGAATAAAATCAGCAACCGGACGGATAGACAACTACTTAAAAGTCAACACACGGTAACTGCATGTCCCGTGTTCATAGGCTCCTACGACCTTTTCTTATTCCCTGAGAAGGAAGATAAACGTTAAGGGAGGGCCTTTTAGAACGCAGAAGAGGTTAAGAAAACATCCCTCGAGGCACACTTAAAAGCATGAGTTCAGAAGAATATAAAAAAGTTTCGAACAGTGGGAAACCCGTTCGGACAAGAACAGATTTCACTAATGGACAGTACTTTGAAGGGAATTCATGGCTATCCTTAAAAAATTAAATGAATAAGTTTCGTTTTTCGGGCATGTCACCTTCGCGTGCACATCAGCACGAAAATTGCTCGTAGAATCACTTCGCCCTGAGCTGCTGATTGTTCTCGGACCTTCAATGGTTAGAGTTAACCAAGCAACATCTTGTGTTACCGAATCGACTGCTGGGAACCTCTGGCAGCCCTAATCAATCAGCAGTAATTAGCATCAGCCCCTTCAATACCCTACCAAAGTCATCCGGCCAAAACTCGCACGTGCACCACGACTGAAGACGGGCAGTGAAGACGATATCTAATGTTATTTCTAGAAAAAGTTCACATTAAAAGCGCAGAGACGAGGAGTAAAAGTCACATTATCCGTCGCAGCAGGGGAAGGATCCATCGGAGGTACCATTGCAAGCGATGCTCGGTCTGGCGCGAAAGGTCTTGCAACGTCACGGGACGATAGTAACGCGCATCCCAAATGACCGCCCGTTCGGCGCGTATTGCTTGTCGTAGGCCCGCGTTGCTGGTGCATACTAGCACCTGACTCTCAAGGTCACGATCTCGGGATCGGTAACCATAATTAGAGGAGCCAATCCAGGTGAGAGTGGCTGGGGCGGCGGCAGTCGTTGAGTTGCCTTGGCACACGCCCGTCTCCACCCAGAGGCCCTTGGCGTGGAAAGTCCAGCCTGCCCGAAAGTACTCTCCCACGCGAAGACGGCCACTTGAAGCGATCGCCGATACGACGGGCAGTGCTTTTGCCAGGCGGCAAAGGAAGGCGATGAGCGACTCGCGGTAGGCCTTGGGGATACCACCAGACAAGCCGTTCGACCTGAAGAAGCTGTTGGCCTAGAGGAGACAGCAGAAGCCATGCATTCATTTGCCCAACATTTACTCTGGTGGAATGTCTGATAACAAGAAGAGGATGACTCTCACCTCCGGAGCAGCGCAAAGGAGATTCAAAGTAGAGTCCGGTCGGGATGACAGAAGGTGGCCAAGACAGTCTTGCATCTCGTCGGTGGGACAAAAGTAGCCAGAAGTGAGATAGAGACTGCAATGAGAGGCCAGGGATGGTAGGCGACGCAAAATATGCAGCAAAAGAGAGTGTTCTTGGTTTACACCGTAGGCGCCTGCCTGCACTAGGGGCAGAACCATGGTCTCGGTCGTCAAATGCCGCGGTGACGAAAGAGCGGCACGTACACCGGACAGATAGGCGTTAAGTCGCGTACGGAAGGTCTCAACGTAGACGAGGGTATCCGCTTTTAAGGGATGAAAGGGACATCTAAGGAGGCAAGGCCGCCCAGGCGGATGAAGTAACAGATCAAACAGATGGGGTGAGGGGCTTTTGCGGAAAGGAAGACTCATCTTCCTGAACGTCCGTGGCCAAAAATATGACTTCGAAAAGGTCAGTGGTTAAGCAAAAAAGTCCGGAGATGGCAGAAAAAACTACCGAGTTAAGCGAAAGAAGTGCGTTAAAGACTGTACCCTAATAGATACGTTGTAGGAGCGTACTGGATGACAAAATTCACTTGTTAAAATTTGAAAATGCAATTAGCCATGAAATGTCGAGCGCAACGGTTAATGGGACTAAACGCAGTGAGAAATCGTCATGAAACTGCGATGCAATGATAACTGCCTGGCATTCGCAGCTCATGCGTCTCTTGAAAATGGAGAGAGAAGGCGAAAAACACTAGAGAAGGTGAAGTGCACCTAGTTCGGGTGGAAATGTCAGCGAGGTGGGAGTGGCATCAAATGCGAAGATTTTTGATCGAACAGTAGATCATTTGCAGAGCTCTGGACATGGACCACGTATATAATGAATTGGCGGTGCTAGCGGTGAGCAAACTTAATCAATTCCGTGCTTGCAGAGGTGAGGAGCGGGTCTAAGAGAACACATTCATATTCCTCCACGTATGGCACGACAAGTGGACTTTTATTTTCGTGTTTAATGCGCAAAGCGTGGAGATGCTTAAACTGGACATGGGAAAAGGAACCACCCCGCCAGCTTAAAAATAGGTGGCCTTACGGTAAATTTCAGGAAGAGAAAATATACTCGTGTCTTAACGCTAACACTAAACATAACATAAAACTAAAACATCACCTCAAGCTTAACCCTAGCCCTACCCTAAACTTAAACCCTACAGTTAAAACGATAATAGCCTTAACCCTTAACCTAAGTATGGGCCTAACGACAACTCTAACCTTAACCTTAAACCTAGCCCTAACCCTCACCTTAATCCTAAACATGATTTCCTTGGAATTTAGCACAAAGCCACATGTATTGCGATCAATTCCTTTTACAGTGTCCTGTTTAGGCGGCCATAATAAGCATCCCTACCGTGCAAAGTTCCGCAAAGCTATCTTAAGGAGAGGTTTATTTCCTACAACACAAACAGATATCGTTTGGGTGAGGGACGGAGGTTAACAAGCTTTAGTCTCCAAGATAGTTGCTGCTGTCCCTTTTTTTAAACAGCGTAGAGGTTTAGCTAAAACTGATGCAAGACATAATTCTCGTAGTTGACGTCTCACTGACCGACAGAATCGGAGTAGGTTAGTGCAGAGTAGCTTAGTCCGAGGAGACTCAGAGGTTACCAGAATTGGCTGATTATACAGTAGGGATGTCTTGTATGGCCGCCTAAAAAGGACATGAGAAAAGGAACCACTCACCATACAAATTGCTTTGCGTTAAATTCTAAGGAAATTATTGCCCGGATTAAGGTGAGGTTTAGGGTGAAATGTAGGGTTAGTTTAAGTTTGGGGTTACGGTCAGAACTGGGGTTGGATTTAGGGTCCTTATTAGCCCAACGTTTATTGTGCTAAATGTAGGATTTAGATTTAGGATACAGTTTACTTTTATGTTAGGGTTGGTGTTAGCGTTAATACACGGGTGTATTTAACCTTCCTGAACCCTAACGTGAGTCCACGTATTCCCCATCAAATAGTACAGTCCTCCCGACGCAAGTACATCGGCCTAGTGCCCATACTCTGCATGCTGAATGCATATCACCGAGCGCCTACACAACCAGTTTCCCCTCGCCTGATGTCCTTTGATTTTTTTGACAAGATTTTACCGTTGAAAGTCTACAGAAGAGCACATACCATTGGCTGCAAAAAGTCATCGTTGCAGCTGCCGAGGAAAGCGGGTGTGAAAACTACCGTTGTCAATGCTAGCCCTGTCAGTTTCGTCGACTACCGAGTGCACGCGAGAGCGAAGGACCTCGTTTATGGTGTGTCTAAAATGTGCGTTTTCTTGTAGACGATCTAGAGTCTGGCCATAGGCCAAGTAGCACCAGATCCACGCGCTCGTAGAAACAGGCCACAGAACTCGGCAAATATTTACGTGCGGTCCCACGAACACTGTGTGCATAGGTGTGCGAAAATTTGTGCACACGGCCCTGGAAGTCCGCCACTGCATGTGATGAGGTTGAGGTATTTATCACAGCATTCACCGCCGTCATAGCAGGCTGCTTCCTATAAACCGAAGATTCCGTAGACAAACGAGAGAGGCTGGTTAAGTTTCCTTAAAGTTCGACAAAAATGGTGTGGCGAAAGTCACGAAATTCCACACCGCCACCCCTTATGTAGGTCTCGGCTGATGAGACTGGGAGCAATGGAAGACGAATATCTCGAGTGAAAAACAAAACGAAGAACCGATGACAAGAGTGAATTTGACTCCAACGGGCCACAGCCTCCTTCTCCCCAACTTATAAACATTTGTTGTGCACACGGCAGTTCTACCATCGATTTCGACGATGTCCATCGCGTTCT
Source organism: Schistocephalus solidus (assembly GCA_017591395.1). Lineage (NCBI taxonomy): Eukaryota > Metazoa > Platyhelminthes > Cestoda > Diphyllobothriidea > Diphyllobothriidae > Schistocephalus > Schistocephalus solidus. The sequence goes on along the minus strand of WEDG01010403.1, from coordinate 17,071 downwards.
CCACAGCAAGCTGGTGCAAGGATGGTGACTTGCGCTGGATTATAGTTACAGTGGGCTTGCACTATATCTATCTCACTCTGTTCTACTCCCCCACCTGCATAAATCTATAGGCGTTTGCAGGGATGGCTGGTACCTACAATGAACTGCATTGTATATAAGTTGGACCACCACGGTGTCCAGAAGGGATCACGGCATGCGGTGATTGGGCTATGCAGCGCCTGCACAAGAGCCTAAAGACTGGTGGATAGAAGCTTGCCAAACTGTTACAGAACTCAATCGTCCCGTTCTGTCTTCGGGCTCACTCTCAAGCCCGCCAGCAGCTGCATCGCGGCTAGTATTATAGGCAAAAGGACATTACCAACGAGTGAGTTCCGTAACCGATCGGTGAGCGTCCGTCTACCAATGTTAATATTCCCGATCAAAACTGGCAATACAACGAGCCCGTGGCTCAGTGGTTAGACCGTTGGACTTCTAAGGAACAGCCTGGGATGGTGCAACGCCTGGAGTTAAGTGTGGCTAGCTGGCCAGAAAGTGGCCATTCTAGTTTCCCTTGTCTTCGTCGGTTTAGTTTTTCTGCCATAACTTGGAGGGATTTGGCAGCAAGTCTAGATTTAGGCTATCACGTCACACCAGCTCCTGCGCCCAATCCCATTACCAGCTGGTTTACAGACTCAAACAGTCGACTGGTGCATGACATCTGGGCCAACAGTGGGGAATCCGTCTGCAGGGCACACCTGCGCAACTCTCACTTCATTAAGCGTGACGCACTTGAATGAATCCAAACGCGCTATGAGTCTTGATTCTGAGGGCTGTCATCTGATAATTCGATTCTTCGATGGGCTGCAGTGGCTTCCCAGTACTGCGGCCTTTACGACACTCACTGATGCAATATTCGAGTTGCCCTTATGAAGGTCCGGCACGTATAGCGAGAACCAGACCATATGCCACACGCGCTGACGGCCTGTTTAACCAAGGCGCCCAAGCCCGCATCAGGGGGGCTCGACATTGGCTTTGTGTCGGAGCGAAGTGAACGAGAGACAGAGAGGAGAGGGTGCAGTGGATACTAAGCAAGTCCGCCTGATAATAAAATAATTCAAGCACAAGTCACCGGTGTTGCACCCACTCCGTAGGGCAGATGATGGACAGTGTCGTTCGCAAAGGTCAACATTTCGGATCAAATTGGTTTTTTCAACCATCAGGAAGGTAGAGCCACATAAACTGGTAGCATGAGCCACAAGGCCAGTGTTGGTCAGGCGGCAAACGACTAGTGTATAGGAAAACAATCTACATTATTTTTAGACAGCATGGGCAACCAAGCTATCCAAAAGATGTTTTCCGCGCAAGAGATTGCTCTCAGATCGGACGTTTAATACACACGCAGCATATCGGCTAAGTTTGGCGGTAACCGATTACATCTGTATACAATCCCACATGTAAAAGGGCCTGTACTTACTGTAACCCCTTGTCCGTTGGGGACTTCACATCACTTGTTAGATGTAGCTAAAAAAGTTAGCTAAATCAACCGCAAATATCTTAAATGCAAGTTCGAAAGCATCAATGTCCTGACAACGATAGCGGGTGCGTTTTCGCCAGAAAATGAAGCACAGGGGCTGTTGGAATACGGGACGAATAATTTTAGGATTTTTATTGATGGGACCGCTGGTGGTCGAAATTAACGTAATAGGTGCAGGGCATGAAAAACGCACAGTTCTGCTATATTTTTTTATTGCATCAACAAGGTGCCGTAACGGGCTGCGCGAATTTAAAATTGCGAATTCAGCCTGCGTAAACTGGGCGGAAAACAATTACTCCGCGGTTATTGGTTAATTATGGCTAGATTTGGCAATAAATTATGCGACAAGCAAACTCAACCGTAACACAAAACTCAAACCTTCTGCTGTCTATCCAAATGGTTTAAACATAACATTAACCCTAATAGACCATGCCTACGAAAATAAAATAAGGATATATTTTTAGGGAATAGTCTAGCTGGGACCCACATACGCTAGCTATCCTTACTAATATTATTTTCGCGCGCGTATAGCACAACCTAAAACACCCTTCCATTACAACTTCGTAGTCTTTACTTCGCAAAAAGCATATATCGCCGGCTCGGTGGTATGGACTACACTAAATGCCGGCAGTCAGTCTGTTACAACTGACCTAAAACAGATAAAAGGGCGCGGAAATAACGGCAGCGCCAAAAGTTACGTAACGAACGTAGCAACAGAGGGGAAAATGCGGACTGACGAGATATGTCCAATAACTGACGAGGATAGAAATGCCCTGAGAATGTAAAAGTTATGCCAACAGGCGGTTGAAGGGACCGATTTCCTGGGTGTCCAGAGCAAACTAGCTCTTTCCTCTGGTAATAAAAGTCGCAAAGCAACCAGTGAGCAAAATATTATGAGTGAGAGAGAGAGCGAGAGAGAGGAGTGAGGCTTGTTGGTTTAATCGTGGATAGCCACCGTAAAAAAGATAAACTACCTTCAACAGGATCAACATCTAATGAAGCAGCAGAAAAAGAACCATCCGGCATTAGATGGTAACTCAGCGACGAGATCACGTCGGTCAGCCCGGCGTAAAAGTCTGCAAGAGGAGGTAGATCCGAAAAAACCCAAGCTCGATCCTGTCGAGTCGTAAAGTACTCATCACTGAGATTGGCTCTAGAGGGCAAAGGCACTAAGCGGTAAGGGAGATTGAGCGTAAGCATTTGCAAGGCGCATGAGGCAATGTGAACCCTACCCGCCGATAATCACGGTATCGTCAAATACGTAAGCTTTGATATGCTGCAGACCAACTGTCTCGTTTACTCGTTCTGGCAGCAGCCGGCGAACCCAGCCACGTAGTTTGTGACTGTGATAGAGGGAGACCGTAACACCTGGCAGATTGGCCAGCCGAGAGAGAAGTTGCATGGAAGAGGCAGGGGCCTGGGTGTCCTCGTTCGTTTTATTTCGGTGCAGAGACCCAACATACCGTCTGGTTAGGGAGGCCGGGCGAGTGGAACGTGTGGATTCCACCACCAGATGTACAGATAGTCCGTAGTTTGAACGTTCCTTGACAGCCGATTCCAAAGCGGACACCTAGAAAAAGAGAGGTGACGAACAGGTTACAAACTTACAGACGCTGTAAGTCGAAGTTACACAAAATTGAATGCACACTGGAATTTAGATCGTTCCACGGGAGCAAGGGAGGGTTGCTTTGTTAGGTCGCGGAACTAATGTAAATAATCCTTGGAAATCTAGATTTAAAACCAAAATCACCGTGTGCGCCTTTGTTAAGGAAGTTGACATCAAGCGCGTTACCGTTAGAAAGGGGCAAATATAGTCTAATGCTTCTAAACTGTATACTAACAGGTTTAAGTAGGCAAGTTATATAACATAATATTACGGACTCGAGACGTTCACCAGTCGCCTGTTTCCCAATCTAGCGCTCCCAAGTTAATGGAAAAACAGTAATTTCGGTATAAAAAGCGATTACATTTGAACTTGCTTGAAGGGAAAAGCCACAAACAGCAGCGTAGTCTATTTGTTAATTGCATTTTTTTAGATACGGACAGATGACGTATTGATCGTAGTCGTTTATGCAGGTACGAGGGCCCGTATTAATTACCCCGTCCCGAGAAGGGCACATACTATAATCCAGTTAAGAGGAATTCAATGTGAGCACAAAGTAACAAGCAGTGATCGGTATTAAGCTGTAAGCGAGCTGATAAGAACCCCGCTGTGAATAAGAAGACACGATCGCTGGAACTAGAGTTGAGAGTTCGGATTCTCACTGGAATCCACCATCAGAGGCAAAGTCAACAATCAGATCTCTATCTTCGCGACTAATGATGCTAGAAGATCAAGAGGAAATGTTTCGAACAAAGTGCCAAAGCCACTGCGATACTTCGATTATTCAGACGGTAGAAAATACAAGCATTTATCTCCTTAATTCAGTCTCATCTGCAAGGAAGCTGCATATCAAGATATAAATAGAGCAGAACGGGGCGAGGTTTCCAGGCACAAAGCGTAATGTAGTCTGAAAGATAATAGGCAGAAATTGGAAGCTGCTGCAGAAGTCCACACGCTATTTCAGACTTCACAGAATGTTCATCCTCCTCTAAATCTGCCACCATCGGAAGGACGGAAAATTAGCACATTTTCCACGCCACAGACGAGCCGTGTAGGTGCGAACCTTACTAGGGTCAGAAAAGATGGTTTAGAGCAGAGGGAACGAAGACTGCGACTTTTTGTGTCAACTTATTCTCCAAAGTTCGTTCAACCTGACTCGGCTGATGACCTACCCCTGGTGGTTACGAGGGCAGGCAGTTTGAAATTGATTCCATGTGGACTTATGCCGGTTGAACGAGGACCAAGTATGCTCAGGATTAGATCTACCGGTCCACTAAATTAACTACATTAAACTGTCTATAGACGACCGCGGGTTTTGAATTTAGGTTCAAACTTCTGACCTCTAAGGAATTTATTTTATTCAAGAATTGTGGCCTACTGTCCACTCTATTAGCTTTCCGATACCAGAAACTGGATTCCACTCAAAGATAACGTCGTCCTCACAACTTTTCAACGGATTTTCGCAGAACGCGGACTTCCATCGAGTCGGCTCACCCTCGTGTCGACTGTTTGAGAACCGAGACAAGCAACTTCTTCAAAGGTTGAGTTACTATACTAAACGTATTCGTTGAATGCATCATATTTCGAACATACTTGATAAAGATCTCTCTTCCGAATTCATCTACTACTGTATTAGGACGAAAATATCCAGCCTTTAAAGTCATTATCTAATAGCAGAGTGACGTAACAGGCTTTTCCCTCGAACATAGGACAAAAAATCATATCTAACGTTTTTTTCTTGTGGATAAACTATATGTGTGCAAAATGGTGAAGGCTGAAACTGAAGTGCAAAATGCTGCTCGGGGCGGGATTGAACTGGCGACCCCACTCCTACGGGACCAACGCCTACCCGACTTCGCCATCGCGGCACGATCGGAGAAGCGCTCTTTAAGCCTTATAAATTGGTTACAGCCAAAGTACGAGGAAACTATTGTGGCGGTTGTCAAACGCTCGCCTCCAAGTTAAATCAACTGGAGGAAGAAATCAGGAATATGAAGAATTTTATACAGCAGACCCTCGTTTCAGATGATCGATTGCCAGCATCAACGCATAGGATAACACGGAGTAGAGCACGAGGCAACCAACACAACAAATTCCCAAATATATACAATGTGGTATCTAAGATACCAGTCAAGATTAGTGAGGCAGAGCCTTTAGTAACACTGAAGAATAAGAAAAAAGGCGAAAGGTAAGAACACAGGGACGTGTACCAAAAATCCGAAGGGGATGATGTCAAACTCGCCAGAAAAGCAATCGAAGGCACAAAATGAAATTGATCAAAATATAACAATGAACGAGCTAAACAAAACACGACAGATAACGATTAACGAAAATAGTCTCCAGGCCACGCGCACTTCATCAGAGGCAAACATAGAGGAGCTGTTGTCCACCGAATGGATGATACAAAGTGGACCCACAGCGGTAATACCTCCCCAAGCCAAAGACGTTGAAGCCCGGGGAAGACCGCGTGGATTTCCCCGATACATAAAAGTGGTAGCCGGGCTTCCGCAAATAACTACAGGCCGGTAAGTCTCACTTCCATATGTTGCAAGATTATGGAGCGAATCATTAAACGTGAACTGATGCAGTTTCTGGAGCGGCATCATCTTCTCTCTGACGTACAGCACGGATTCCGCAGAGGAAGGTCCTGTTTAACCAATTTGCTCTTCTGTCTGGAACGATGGACCCGAGCGGTTGATGAAGGAAATGTGGTGCACGCAGTCAACATAGACCTTAAGAAGGCCTTTGATAGCGTGCCTCACCCGCGTCTCCTATAAAAACTCAACCGTACTGGGGTAAGGGGCAAGCTTTTGAAGTGGATCGAAAACTTCTTGATTGGGCGATCTCAGATTGTCCGTCTTGGCGATCAACAATCGGCGGAGGTGGCGGTTGAGAGTGGGGTTCCTCAGGGCTCCGTCTTTGGCCCTATCCTCTTCCTTATATACATTGATGACTGCGTAACTGGCTTGGACTGTGACAACGCCATGTTTGCTGACGATATAAAGCTTTGGAAGGTCATCTACAACGCAGCTGATGAAGAAAATCTACAGGCGAACTTGCATCGACTAGAGGAATGGTCGCACAACTGGCTCCTCCCGTTCAATGCTACCAAGTGCAATATTCTGCGATTCGGCAGAACCAGCGCCGGGCACCAGAGAATTTACTAGCTGGACGACACACCGCTACCAGAGGTAGAGGCTCAGAAAGATCTAGGTGTATGGATCACACCCACACTGAAGCCATCGTTCCATTGCTCAAAAGTAGCAAAATCTGCCATGTCAAGCTTGTATCTAATTAAGCGAGCGTTTGCAAAGTTCGACAAAGAGTGCTTTAATAAGGTCTTCGGGATGTTCGTGCGACCACAATTGGAATTTGCCATATAAGCCTGGAGACCGTGGTCTGTCAAAGACCACAACACCATTGAGAAGGTCCAACGACGTGCAAACAAGCTTGTTCAAGGCCAAAGCTGCCTGTCTTACGAGACACGATTGTCTAATCTTGATCTGTTTCCTCTGGAGTATAGACAGCTACGCGGCGACCCAATACAAGCCTTTCGAATGCTGCGGCGTCAGGATTGTTGCCTTGCATCTGGCAACTTCTTTGAGCTGGCCACTACCACTTCTTTGCGAGGACATCCCATTAAAATACGTGTGACAGGTGCAAGACTCGACACAAGAAGGTTCTTCTTCTCCAACAGAGTGATTAAGGCCTGGAATGCTCTGCCTGCCGACATAATCATGTCCCCATCCGTTGACACTTTTAAGCGTAAGTTTGACCAGTACAGCCATAAGTACCACCACGACATCCGAACCTAACACATTTCCTGAAACATATTCCCATCCACAATTTCCGCGTCATATAACATACTACTCCCTATTTTTGAGTAACATTATTATATAAATTTTGTACGATGCCCTGCAGTGTGTCGGGGAGATAACCCTTTGTCAAACGTCCATTATATGTCAGCCTTTTTAAATTTACAGTGTCATTGACATCAATAGGGAGCTAAAAGGCTTCGCCTATATTTCCCTTAATAAAACTGAACTGAAAAAAAACTGAAATGAACTAAACAGAGGCTGCGTACGAGTGTCCGATTAGATAATTTTTCTGTTTAACCTTGTAGTTGCTGGTAGCCTGCTGTACATTTGGCCCCTCCCCTAAAAACGGGCAACGTGGTAGTTGGGCTACACCAACACGAGGGCCAAATCAAAGCACGGCGGGCGTTATTGGGGGAAGGCGCATCCATAAAAAGGCCATAAATGGGGAGGGAGTGTGGCGGCGGCACGCCTAAGCACGGGCTCCTGACACGCTGGCAACCTGCACCCGATCCTGCCTCTGTCATGATAACGGGTCCAGGATGTTGAAAGACGAGGGAGAGAGAGAGAGCGCTAGATCCAGGGCAAGTCAAATATTACTAATTCAGGCGCAGTTCAACTTCCCTGCGCCAAACATGCAGTGGGGGATCTAGTAGATTTATTATAATCGTTGACAACACGTGCTACCTAAGAAGGCTATTCGTGAGTCTGCATCCTAACAATATTCTGTCAGTTTTACCGTTATTCTGTTGTTTTTTTTTAATTTTAGACACATATTTTCCCATTTAGCATTAGTCTTTTGTGCACCTTAGATCTTAGTCATTTTACTGTTTACACTACTCGCTATAAGTCCAGTAGGTCCAGTCCTATTATGAGGCAACTGAAAACCAAACATTTAGGGACTGACTGTGGTGTACTGTGGGTGCACTGCGAATGGAACAGAAGCGCCATTTTGTACAAGAATGCTGGTATCTTTGGTTTTACCGTCCTTAGTATAAGGTCTGGCGGTAGTTTGAAATTCGAGGTTCTTAGGTTGGAAATGTTTTTGGGACTAATAGCCGATCGTAATGGAGTATTTTTAGTGTTAAAGTTAGATTTTGATTTTCTAGTAATTTAATTTTGGTTGGACTTGTCTTTGAGCTAACTATCTGACTTGGTTTACCAGGAGTTCTTAGTGGATCGTATGTGTGTGGTAATAAGAGAATTACTGCATTGCTGTCTTGAGGTCTCACAAGATCAATCCAAGTTGGTTTCCGGACAGAATAAGCTAGGAATCAGACGGTGAGGCTGTAGATCACATAGATGGACTGTTCAACATGGCAACAGAGTAATTATATGTGTTGCTGGTCGACAGTTTACATTTTTCAGCCACTTCGTTGGGGTCATGTCAGGAAATACTGAGCAATGCCATTTCTGACAGAATTCGGCTATTAATGTCCTTTCCCTAGGCAGGCATAAAGTCGACTTGTATCAAGGAAAAAGAGAAGACTTAATGTGGGACACCATGACTGAGCAGTCGCAGTCACTTGGTGCACTTTTAACTCTGAATCCTAAGCAATAGATTTGTGGAAAGAAATGTGCATCGATAGCAGATATGTGATTTGGAATATTGGTAGGCATAAAATTATGCTTGCGTTTTATCCGTTCTTCAGCTTTGGAGCTAATTAATCCAAATGACTTGAAATACATGCTGGATAACTGTGTCAGAGTTACTAGTCATTCTTCCAAGTAGCAGGAGATCTTATTATTTCGATCGGACCAGAGATCTATTAATGATCGAACCCGGTGTGCGCTTTAGCTGACCAGAGGATCAAAGCACTTTCAAGGTACAAACCAAATGAATAAGAGAAGTTATAATGTTTGGGAACGCTCACTGCGAAAGTCTTCGCAGACGCTAAGACTCTCATCTTCCCATTGCTCTGCACTCTCAGGACGGAGGGTGCTGCAAACATGCGCTTTTCGCAAGTCGCCTCCTGGATATCATAAACTACTAGACATAATTTTGGTTTAAAATAATAGAGTAAAAGGTGTTAATTACAACAGTATGCTTTAAATGTTAATACTGCAGCTCGTTTTCTTCGAACAAAAGGAAAAACGAATAACTGGACACGGGGTCCACACTGCGATTGCACAAAGCGCAGAGAAAATGGATTTTTAAAATGAAAATGCATAGAAAGTTCTCTCGTAATTGCCGAAATATATGGTAAAAACGAGGCTTCTCTTTATAACTTAAAAATTTATGATTTAGCCTCCGGGCCGCCAGTGTCTATGCTCGAGCGGGTTTTTCGATTTAAGTTCAGTAGCACTTTGCGGTCCTGTACATCTGCAGTTGGCAACACCTTAGGGTTTGGGCAGAAGGCTCTCTGTCCATGAGGTTGAAAGCACAAACGGAGAAAACCATTTGCTGCGAGATCGAGAGCGATACTGTAGAGGCGGTGACGAACATGTTGACCAAAGCCGTCTGAATACGCGTGCGTAGGAAAGAGGCGTCCAGTCATCAAGTTGCTGCAGTATTTCACTCAGAAATCGACCTGTCCAATTGGCACTTTCAGCTTTTGAGTGACACATCGCTGGTACATTAGATGCGGAAAAAGGTTAGAAAGTACCGATCGTTCGACTCTGCGAGTTCGCCGGCACAATGCGTTCCAGCTTTGCCTTTTAATTTGTTCAGACACCTATTCGCGAAACAGTGAAAACCGGGTTTATAATCAGTCTCTAAACCGCCGAGTTGAATAGTTTGATCTGAGTGCTGGATCCTCTCATACGCGTGCGGCGAGCGCATTTCATAAATTCCGGCTATTGAGCAGCTTTCGAATGGATGAAGAGTACGACAAAGCATGAGTAAAACATATATTCAGCGCTGGCTTTAACGTCAGATGTTTCGCGCAAGCTAAAGACTCTGCTTGAGAGAATATGCTGTTGTTAGTGAGCGGCCTCAGACTGGGATCTTAGTGGCCACCAAACGCTCGTTTTGCAGAACCAGACAGAGTGCAACGAAGGGAGAAGATAGGCCTCGGTTGGGTGCCGGATTCGTCAGTGGGTTTCATGGACGTATTAACTGCCGTTCATGACAGTACCCGTTTGGTTTTGGACTTAGACCTTTTGTATATGCAGTATGCAAGACTTTTTCTCTCTCACTGGCTTAACACACCTTATACGATTCGGTTGTTATCGAGTGGACTCACGGAAGAAACTTCTTTGGTAGACAGGTTGTGGCTAAGCACCGTAAGGCTCGTAGCACAACATGCTTCAGAGGGCAGAAAAGCTTATATCTTTATCCGATTTTAGACATCTAATGCAGTTTACTGATTGCTGCTAGGACTCGCACACTTTTCATGCGCCACATGTGCAGCGATGATATTTTGGCGACGGGTGAATTCTTTTCATCTCCTCCAATGTGTTTGTTGCCGTAAAGCACTGATCGGTCAGCGACAAATCTCAGTGGGTCGCAGAGTCACGCTGGTTTGAGATGGTCTTGTCATCTAGGACTGCAAGATGTGTATGCCTACGAAAGAAAAGAAGGTTGATACGTGAGAGTTATGGACGAAGTGAACCGGTGTTCACGCGAAGGATATCTTAATATACCGTAGGAATATGAAACTTTGCTCTGTTGAACCACCATCGCGCTACGATCGAGAGTATGCCTGTTGGTAGTAAAACGGAAGATAGCTGACTCAAAGATGGAATAGCAGGACATGGTCAGAGAGAAGGCAAAGCACCTATAAGAATTCAAGTACGCTGAGAATTTGGGTCTTGATGATGCTGAGCTTTACATGGTTAGGTTATTTGCACTGTTGGAGAGGCTTTCTGAACTATTTTGGAGAAGGCCGTACGCGATCACGCCAGAACTGCGCTGCCTTGTTTTCGGTCTGGTTTTGGTTTGCTGCTGGCGGACAACTTGCCTTAAGTGATATAATTGGGATATATAAAGATGACCCGAGTAAATTGACGAGCTAGTTTGGCTGTGCAGTTAAATAACTTATATTTAATTATCTGAGACCGATTGCGCGGATTTGTGTATGACTGAAGCACGCTATTTATGCGATGTGACTCGAAAAGGCTCACGGTGAGGCCTGGAGAACTGGTGCGTTTACCTGAGAGGCGCTCCTCAGTCGCCGTGCTTTACATGGGTTAGGCGCTAATGGCTTTAGTGGATTTTGCGGAATTTTACAGGATGGGCTGCAAAGCACCGGAAATTGCATAATTGGGCCGAAACGAAGGTTACCAGTGGTGGCGCCAGGCCGAATCGAAGATCTGACGGAGATGAGTCAACCAGTGCAGTGAGGTTAGTGATCCTGACCAGACTAGTGAATATTAGGTTGAGAAGTTGATGATAGGAAGGACTATTTCTTCAGCTCCATTGGTGTAAGAAAACATTTTGTCATTTATAAATAACGAGAAGTGCCACCTCATTGAGCAAAGATTGACTCCAACTCAATTGTTGAAAACAATCTTTAACTATGATAGAAGGATTCTCGCTACATGAAGAGAGGGAGTTTAGCTTCCACTATTTGTAGTTGAAACCACCCATTCGAACACAGTCCCGATAGCAATGTCAACTGGGCGTCTGTGTATGGGAGCATAAGAGAAAATTCATGATTTACGATTGCTCGTTCGCGCGACCCTGGCAAAGTGAACAAAGGAATTGAGATGCCTCGTAATCCGAGAGCGAACTTTAGATATGTAACCATCGAACAGGTTGACGAATATATATAAAATAGATGCAAACTTCAACATGAAGTCAGCTGCGTTCTGTAAAAGTGGACAGATCTATCTGTTTAGCTTTAACTTCATGGGTAGCATATTTTGGAGTCAATGCTGAGATTACTAGGTGTAATCAAGCAATGCTTGGGGCCCTAGGAAGGTAGTTTACAACGAATTGAGGCTGTTGATTTCATCATTCGTCTACAAATATGAGTGCAATCTACGCAGGGTACGCAGGGTAAAAACATTTATGCTGCTATTGATTTGAAACTGGTTGATATGTTGACGATAAATATGCTTACTGCAAATAGCTTATTGTCGGAAATTGATAATTCTTGTAAATTTCAACTTAAATTCTTTGTTCGCGCTTCATAATTCTACTTTGTATGTGGATTTGTATATGATGAAGTGAGGCTCCATTGAGTGAAGCAGTGTAAGAAGTATTTTCACCTATTGTAATATTTCCACCTATTGCAAACAACCACAGGTATGGTTAGTTGTTTAAAGGCTAGAATTCCAAAAGTTATAAACATGTTTCGACTAATATTGCAAGAAACGAATAAAATCCGTTCAAATTTGACAACGATGAAATGAGAGGCTATCTCGGGTGAAAACTATGAAACGTTAGATAGTTCCACCTATTGTTAAATACAAAACACCATAGGTATTGCGGTTGATTAAGAGATATCATGCAAAATTTTATTAACAAGTAAGCCAATAACGTCAGCAAGGGAAATAAGGAAAATAATTTCAAGATTTGAGTTGCACTTAACTTTCGAAAATCGACCTGCACCCTCAAAACCTTTTTCATATTTGAGTGGACGATGTATGAACAAATTAAAGGCATCAAATGGGCTCCATCCCGTCAGGCCTGTATAGCGGTTAAAGTGGTCTTCGAAGAATAGAACATGTGGTGTTCAGCAGAAGAACTAAATTCTGCGCTCGGGAAGTAAATAACACTTTTGCCATTGTCAGCATAACTGAAATGAGCACCTCAGCAATTATTCATCTCGGTTAACCTGATTATCCAATTCACAATGGAAAATGAAACGCAAATCCAACTTTGCTTTTATATTTATCGTTATGCGGTGTATAACTACGATAACTCAAACTACAATATGGAGACATTTCCTTTTTCACAAAAATATACTTCACTTTAAAAATGAGCACTATTATCTCCCCTTCCTGCACTCTTGGCTCGTCCGAGGGTCTATTTCAAAATTGAAACACGTTTTAGCTTAACGAAAATACTTTCATAACCTTTTCTGAGTGAAAAGTTACTTAGAGCCATTTTTATCAGCGTAAGCTGGTAAGAATTGAACAGACGACGACCAAGAACGGCAAATAGATGATGTGAGAGGCCATTTACTGCAAAATGAGTTTTAAGGTGACCTCTTGACCGTAATAACTCGCCATAGTAGAGGCATAGCTTAATGATTCAAGGCAGAAATTCATCTTTGCTTAAGGCCAAACTGCCTCTACTGAAACCTTGACAGTTTGTAACCAAATATATTGCAATGATGGGGACTCAAAGTATGAATGGAGGAAAATTGCAAAACCGCCTAGATGAGATAAAAACTTGTGGCTCGAAGGCTGAGACCCAATCTGATAGCGTGCAAGTCGTACTGAAGAAATACCTAATAATTCTGGTATTATAGGAGCAACCACCTTAATTCAGTATCATTCAGTATTTATAGGGATATATACAGAACCCTTAAAAACCCTATTTACAGATAGACGCTACTGGTAAAAATACTACAAAATTTTACATGGTGATTGTGGTTTAAGTATATTGTTTAGTGGTTTCGACTTAATATATGTCCATCAAGTAAAAGTTCATCAAGTCTTCTTTTAAACATGTCATCGCTTTCAGTCTGAACAACTGAGATTGGCAGTTTTTCCATTCTTCGAATACCGTTAGGAAAAATAGTTGCGCACTTCAAGTTTAGCGTGATTTGTTTTCAGTTTGTATTGTCAAACCTTTGGAGATCATTTTGCCGAATTCAAAAAGTCGACCATCTAAATGTACAATAATTCCGCTAGAAAAGTTTAAAGGCTAAGCTTTATATCTGCTCTGTAGTTTGCCTATAAGACGAGAAACATTTTAAGTCTTTCTAGTCGGCCCTCGTAGGTAGTGCATTCCAATACTGACTTATTTTCGTCAGCTCTCTCGTTGAGCTTTCTCAACAGAGTTTAGTCCCATTTCGTCCAAGGGTGCCACGCTGAACGCAATATTCCAGCACTGGCCGGATAAATGTTCCGAACACGTGCCCAAAAAGCTTGCCATCAAAACTAACGAAGGATCTCCTGATCACTCCTAAGATACCAATAGCTTTCTTTTCTATATTTTCACAGTGTGACAATGGTTTTGAGAGTGGGTGTTATCCCCATACCCAAAGTCCATTAAACATTTTCCTGATGAAGTACTGATATTCAAACCCTAGTCATCCTTCGTAACTATCAGACTGCAGTCGGACGATTTGGCATTTGATTAAATTAAGGTTCAGCAGCCAATCATCACACCATGGTTGAAAGCGATTTAAGCTTTTTGTAAGCTCGACGGATTTTTGCGGTTTTCAATCGAGTTCCATTACTTTTAGATCGTCAGAATAGCATGGCCTTCTCATGTTAGATAATCAAGAACGTTGTTCACGTATATCAGGGGAAAAATAATGGGACCGGAACGCTCTGCGGAACTACACTTTGAACGGTTTCCCAGTGAGACTTGGCGTCTCCAATACAAAGACGTGGTGCGTGTGATAAATTCGGCACAACCATTTTGAGTAGGTTGCCAGTCATACCCATTTGACGCAGCTAAATATGAGACGTCGGTGTGGAACCCTGTCAGAAAGGCTTTTGCAAAGTCAATGTAGACCACATCGACTGACAAACCCACTTCTAAGGATTTCGTCTGGCTTTCCAGTGGATGTGAGCAGGTTTTTGGAAGCAGGATCAACTACTTCGAAATCCATGTTGATAGCACGTAGCAGACGTCTCTCTCAATATGCCTCCTCATAAGTTCCTTTTGATTATCTTCTCCGTCATGCTTCTGCAACATGCTAATACTTGCGGGAGGTGTTGACTCGGTCCTGAAACCATTTGGTTAGGTACTCCTCTCCTCCTATATGTTGCCAGTGCTTTGGCATTATCATCCACTCCGGTAAGGCACAGCCTGCTAACCTCCATCGAACTTCTTAAAAGATCTTTAGAGCAGGCGGAGAGAGCACAGCTGGTGAGTGAGTTCATTTGATAAATTTTACGGATACCATCATCTGGGCCAGCGATTTAGAGCTGTAGCTGTTTCAGAGTTTTTCTTACTGCATTGCCCTGTGCGGAACCACACGATCGCTTTTTGAGTTTTAGGTGGGCACGTACTGTTTTTCTTTCCTCGTCATAAAGACGAGCTCCTCTGTATACAGCGGGACATAAAGAAGTGGATAAGAGGCTAGTCATTTTCAGAGTTATCGGTTTTACCTGTTTCCTCTGATAGCCTCTTTTACGAAAATAATGAATGGATTCCCCGATTTCGTTTCGCCTTTATTCACGTAAGCAAATAACCTTTTAGAATTTCTTGGTATGCTGCTTTGACTCAACCGCTTCTGGACTCAAAGGCATTGATCTTTCTTTTCTCAGAAGCTTCCAATCAATGATTCCGCTGTTTCTTAAAAGCGGACGTTTGCGTCGCATATCTGGCATAAGTTCTCCACGGTCTTCTTTCTCTTCCGCCCGAGACTTCCTATTTCCGATGTCACCCACTTGTCGGGAGACACACGATCGCCTAAACTCAAATGGACATAAGTGCTCAACCAACTGCTGACAAGTTACTAATGAAGAACCAGTCCAGCGTTTACGGTCAGGGTTCATGCGCGGGCGCTCTAGTCTATCCCTTTCAGTTGTTCTTTTATTAAGGGAAAATCCTTCCGCGATGCATTTCTCTCTCTAACTGCTTGACGCTCTGGATACAAACAAACGACTGTACTACCACCACCAAACACGAAAGCACCGATCAACACCACTCCAGGAGGTGCATGAGAACTTAATGTACAAGAGATGCAATTGTATTCTTCAAATAATGCTTGCATCAAACTTGACTGCTGCCCATTTCGGAACCCCGTCTCCATTGGTGACATGTTTGATAGAAACTCGTCATTTACCAGCTGAAATTTCTGTTCGAATTACCGATCAAGAGCAGTACCTCGATACCCAATCAATATCAGAACGTTTAAAGCTCCAAGTATTTATAAGTGTTTGCTACGGCAGATTTGCTTTACCTCTGTAATGAATGTTTCGTCCGTGTCCGTCGCTGTCCTGGGGGTCGAGATACCATGGCAGATATCAGTTAGTTTGGGACTTTCGGTTTAACTAAGTATATCACAAGACGTGTTCCTTTTGGTGATGGCCTCGGAAGGTATTCAATGCCTTCTCGTTCGAGCGTGCGGATGCCGCCACCCTACGCCCGTTTCTATCAAAGCAAATGGCTGAAATCAATCAATTCTGACTTATGTGTCTGCAATTTGCTCACCACGTTTCAGTTAGATCTATGAAGACCTTAAAATGTAGACATAACTTGTCCCTGCTATGTCGACAGTTAGCGATGTTTTAAAATTAATGGTAAACTAGAAAAATAGGCAGTTAATAAAACTCCTACCTTAAAAATGGAGGCAGAGTTCAATAGGCCTTCATAGCGAGATAAAAGTTAGGAGACTGCTTGAGGATAAGGTCAGTGGTAGAGTAGGGTAATATTACAGTAGCATTTTCGGAATGAGATAAAGAAAACATGTCGACGTAGATTCAGTTTCTTGGTCACTTAGGCGTATGAAACAAAATCTCACGCAAAATGCGTCAATGAACTAAAGTCCTCAGCATCTAAGGATCAGAATTGAATTCTGATGATGGTTGTCAAAAGAAACGGCAGTATTTTAGACTGTGGACACCGAATGCGTACGTCCGAATGACTTCATCGTTGGATGACTGGTGATATAATGAGAAATCATGGTTCATGGGCGACTCGTTGTAGCGAAAATATAGTTTCAAAAGGTTCCTTAAATTCCCGATGGTCCTTTCTCTGAGTCATTGGGAAAGCTACTGGAAAGATGAGGAAAAAAGGTTAATAGAATCAGTGTTAAGATAAATGCAGTCTTCGCTGATATGATATAGACTAGTTTACGACCTAATTTCAATTGGCGTGTTTTCCAAAAGAAAAGTATGCCCAGAAGCAGAAGAGAGAGTATTTACGTGGAGGATGCAGGAAGAGGTATAATAAGTGCAAATTTCCTAGGTTATAAGGAAACTAACGGGGGTAATGACAGAAAGGAATTTGGGTTTGTGGCATCCAGGTCTGTCAAAGTCGCCGGCCTCTATTCCGCCATTAATTCGCTGGCTATCATGACATTTTCTCTTGTAGTTCGATGGAAATGTATGGATCATGATTCTGTC
>WEDG01010402.1:0-22081 GCA_017591395.1 Schistocephalus solidus | reverse complement strand
ATTTATTTCCTGTTTCCAGTGTATGCATAGCCACTTATGATAAATGGTCGCGTCTTCTAACCACCAACTGATGTTCGTTTAGGCGGGTTTTGGCCAGTTTGGCCACAATAAACGGAATTACGATTGGAACATGGAATTTTTTAGACAACACCTTTTTTATCAATGTTGCTAAACCTGTGCAAGCTGTGAGCGTAAAGTAGATGTAGGGTGATGTGCTACTTGTATCTGGTGTTATCTACGTTGTCTTTCGACAAGCTCTGATACATTTTTAATGTATGGGAAAGTTCTCCAGGTCATTGTTTTGGGTGCCTGGGTGGCCGTGTTTTTTGAAGTACCTTTCTCGTTGGATTCTTGTCGCTTCAGACATCGATGCACGAGGGTCACGCGAGTATCCATTTTTTAGAGAATAAGTTAAAGAGGTATATCATTTCTGCTCGATAACTTTCTTCATCAGAGCAGTGCGTTTTGGCTCGATTTAGAAGACTGTAAACATAACTTCTTTTTGTGAGAGATAGGATGATTACTCTCAAAGTGTAGGATGACCTCAGAATATGTTTCCTTGCGGTAAACTGAGGTGTGGAGTGATCCATCAGTTTTCCGATGTACGAGGACATCCAGAAATGGGAGTTATCTATTAGCTTCCGTCTCAAACGTGAATTTCATTCCTGGAAATGTTGAGTTAAGATTTTTGTAGAGCAGGTCTAACAGTTCTTTCTTGAAGATGACAAATGTATCATCAACGTATTTTGGTTTAAAGTCAGGGAGAGCTATTGATTCCAATTTCTGCATTACAGCTTCGGCCAGGAAGCCGGGTATGGGCGACCCCATAGGGGCCCCTTTTAAGTTGTTGATAGCATTTGCCGGAGAAGGAAACGATGGTTTAAAAAGTTAGAGTAAAGCATCGGCAGGTACATCAGTGACGTAGGCGTGGAGTATTTCTTCGGTGCATGATCTCGTTAAATCAAAAAGGGATCGAGGTAAAGAGCGAGACCACATCGATGTGTTATATATATATATATATATATATATATATATATATATGATAGTGTGGGGCTCACTGATCTACTTACGGAACATGCATGTTCCATTGTGCCCTGGAGCTCAGACTAGAGCCCTCGCAGGCGGTCGCATGGCGACGTGTAGCATATGATGGAATGGTACGGACAAAGACAAGGGAGACCAGAATAGCCATTTCTGGCTTATTAGCCGTCATCAGACAGTCATACCCAATCCCAAGTGTGGCACACCTGGGATTCGAACTCACGACCTTTGGTATTTGAGTCGATTGCTCTACCATTGAGCGACGGGCTCGTTGTTTTGTCGGTTGTGATCTGGAATATGATGATAGTGTGGGGCTCACCGATCTACTTACGGAACATGCATGTTCCGTTGTGCCCTGGAGCTCAGACTAGAGCCCTCGCAGGCGGTCGCATAGCGACATGTAGCATATGATAGAATGGTACCGACAAAGACAAGGGAGACCGGAATGGCCATTTCTGGCTTATTTGCCGTCATCAGCCAGTCATACCCAATCCCAAGTTTGGCACACCTGGGATTCGAACCCGCGACCTTTGGTGTTTGAGTCGAACGCTCTACCATTGAGCGACGGGCTCGTTGTTTTGTCGGTTGTGATCGGGAATATGATGATAGTGTGGGGCTCACCGATCTACTTACGGAACATGCATGTTCCGTTGTGCCCTGGAGCTCAACTAGAGCCCTCGCAGGCGGTCGCATAGCGACGTGTAGCATATGATGGAAATATATATATATATATATATATATATATATATATATATATATATATATATATATGGCAAAGACGTTATACCGTACTTCCGACATAGATACTAGCTAAAAGCCCAGACACGCGTTTCGCCGATGTTTCTGCTGCTGTGTGACACAGCAACGAGGGGTTCGGGCTCCTCAGTGGGTCCCCAGCGTTCTCTATGCGGTTTCTGGTATATGGACTCCAGAGAATAATCGGGTAAATAATTTCTGAAATTATTAAGTGCAGGACATGGAGTCAGGTGCTTCGACATGACTTTTAGGGTCAGACCCGAAATTTCAATGAACATTTGGGTCGAAGACAATCAACCACTGTGGAATAACCACGTAATGCCCATTCTACAAACAAGTAGTACTACAAGTAGTATGAATCTTATATGGCAAAGACGTTATACCGTACTTCCGACATAGATACTAGCTAAAAGCCCAGACACGTGTTTCGCCGATGTTTCTGCTGCTGTGTGACACAGCAACGAGGGGTTCGGCTCCTCAGTGGGTCCCCCAGCGTTCTCTATGCGGTTTCTGGTATATGGACTCCAGAGAATAATCGGGTAAATAATTTCTGAAATTATTAAGTGCAGGACATGGAGTCAGGTTAACTTCGGAAATGACTTTTTAGGGTCAGACCCGAAATTTCAATGAAAATTTTGGGTCAAAGACAATCAACAACCGTGGAATAACCACGTTATGCTCATTCTACAAACAAGTAGTACTACAAGTAGTATGAATCTTTTATGGCAAAGACGTTATACCGTACTTTTGACATAGGTACTAGCTAAAAGCCCAGACACGTGTTTCTCCGATGTTTCTGCTGCTGCTGTGACACAGCAACGAGGGGTTAGGCTCCTCAGTGGGTCCCCAGCGTTCTCTATGCGGGTTTACTGGTAAATGGAATCCAGAGAATAATCGTGGGTATAATTTCTGAAATTATCAAGTGCAGGACATGGATTTAGGTGATTCGGACATGACTTTTTAAGGTCAGACCCAAAATTTCAATGAACATTTTGGGACGAAGACAATTAACCACTGTGGAATAACCACGTAATGCCCATTCTACAAACAAGTAGTATTTCAAGTAGTGTGAATCTTATATGGCAAAGACGTTTTACCGTTCTTCCGACATAGGTACTAGCTAAAAGCCCAGACGCGTGGTTTGCCGGTGTTTCTGCTTCTGCGTGACACAGCAACGAGGGGTTCGGCTCCTCAGTGGGTCCCCCAGCGTTCTCTATGCGGTTTCTGGTATATGGACTCAGAAAATAATCGGGTAAATAATTTCTGAAATTATTAAAGTGCAGGACATGAGTCAGGTGCTTCGGACATGACTTTTGTAGAATGGGCATTGCGTGGTTATTCCAGTAGTGATTCGTCTTCGACAAACAATTATTCGATCTGACTCAGGTCATCTCGGCAACTGCTCCATGTCCTGCACTAATAATGTCAGAAATTATCTCAATTCGATCATATATATATATATGTATATATATTGAAAAATCGACATCCCAGGAAATTTAATAAGTAAGCAAAAGTTTTTCTGGGAAAAACAGGAACGTTTATTTTCGTTTCTGTTTCCCAGGTCATCGTCAGTCTAAAAAAATATGAAAAAAAATTGAAATTTCTAAACCTCTTAACCATGTTAACTCGTGTCGCGTTTGGTTTAATAAGCGGCTGCTCTGTGTGTCAGCCTTTATTGATTGGTTGTCGTTTCGTTCATTTTTCACTTAGATTTTTGTACACGGCCTCTAGCTTAATGTGCCGATTGATGCGTGATATATCGGAGTCTATGGCCTCAAGAAACTCAGACTTTCTTTTGAGGCGAAGACCCTGAACATACGAGCTTTCGTCCCAGGCATGCTGTACACATGGCCACTTGGGACAGATGGTCGCACGCTCTTGACCACAAGTTGATGTGCGTGGATGTCTGTGGAGGTATATTTTCCCGTTCGGCCACAATACACGGCATCACAGGCCTCGCATGGGATCTTAAAGAGAGGACCTCCTTTATCATCAAGTTAGCCACCCTTTCCTTAGGGGTGTACAAGCTGAGTGCGTAAACTATTCGTCGGTTTATTGCCACTCTTATTTGGTATCTTTCAATGAGTTCAGACATTCCTAATATAGAGAAAGGATTCCCCATGATTGGAACTACCTAGTTCATTTTCTTTTTGACTTTTGTACTTCATGCATCGATTTACGAAATCTTTAGAGGAGTCTATGGCTCTCCCACAATTAACCCTAAGCTACATGGTACGATATGCTGATCGACACATTTGATACCGGTAGAATGATGAAAATAGAAGCACTCCACAGTACCATTAATTCAACAATTCGGGAGATAAAATTCACCCTCGACAGTTAGCGATACACTTCCGTACTGGATGCTCTCGCGGCTGGGACAGCACGAAACAGACTGATCAGAACATTACACACATCAGTTTACCAGCCACAACTAAACATATGTGGAAGTACTCACCACTATAGAGAACCACAGAGGAGTACCGTCAACTGTTTTGCTACACCGAGAAATAACACACTGCTCAACTGACAAGGAGTGCTACAGAGTCCAGCTTCCAACTATTTACTGAACATATTTTCCCAAAATGGTTATCCTAAAAATTGGGTACACTATGTAGGAAGCAACAAAATTCAAAGAAAATGAACAGGTTGGTTCCAATCCAGGCACCTAAAACAAATACTTGGCATAATCTTCTTCCTATAGTATGATTATATATATATATATGAGAGAGTATATATGTATATATATATATATATATATATATATATATATATTAGAAAGCTAAAACACGTATATTTGGGAAACAACAATAGGTAACTCTATTGTGTAAAATTTTCGACGCTGGTACCTCAGATCGTCGTCGGACCCATGGTAAGTGTGCAAAAACGGTTCACACTAACACGTGCCGGATCGATATCAGCTTATTGGCATTCCTGCCATACTGCTGTCATTGTGTATTTCCATGCGGATTGGCTCTCGTCTTTTCCCGCTTTCTCTCAGGTAGTCGTACACACATTATCCAATTCGATGGTGTGCGGTCGATGCATGAGTCATCTGATAACGCCCTATTCTCGGCCTCTTCTTACGTATGTGACAGGACACAACAATGCGGGTTTCCGTCCCAGGCAGAGACAACTGCCTGTATGCTGCTGCATCCGCTACACGCCAGAAACTGGACAGCACAAATTTGCCTCTGGGTTATTAGCCGCCATCAGCCAGCCACGCGCCCAATCGCTAAAGTGTGGCCCACCTGGGATTCGAACCCACGACCTTTGGTACCGGTAGCCGCTCTACCATTGTTACGGGCTCGATGCTTTGTCTGTTGCGACTGGAATATAGGCTACCACCTTATTATAATGGTTCCGCTGTAGTCTGGAGTCGGCACAACGCAAATGTTCTGCTAAGACCGGTGAGTGCCACAACATTGACTACCAGTTGACGCCTTCTAATGTGCGCTGGCTTATTTTGTATTTCACGCAGAGGATGATCTGTTTCTCCTACTTAATAAAATATATTTGCAAGTTATTGAAACGCTTTACTTCATTGAAGTAATAAGGTAAATATGTGCCTTTGAGATCAGTGGGTCGCCGAATGCCCGAGACGAAAGAAATTGCTATTAATGACCGGCCGTATCGGTTAATCAGCTTGAATTTCAGCATTGCTCCGCCACTGATACACACTTACGCATTAAGTCAAAAACATATTTCTGTCACTTCTGACCACGCAACCACCAATCGGCACGCAATCGTTTCTTTGTCATATTTCCTGCATGCAGGAAATGAAGTGTCTAACACCGTTGTATTTTAGAATTTTACAAGCAAGCCTCTCATAACTTGAGGATCCAGAATTTGCTGCTATAACTGAGAAAGTGTCTCTTTGATTTGGCCGGTTTCGCATATATAGCAGCAACAGGAAAGCAGAAATTTTAGTTGGTTAAAAGTCGCAGACGAGGAATGCTTCTATGATCCTGCAGTGACTCGCTGCCTCTTTACATAATTATAATTCTGTGGTGTTGCATTTTTCTTGGGGTAAAAAAACGATTTTCAGAACCTGCGTTATTTAAACCTTTCTTCCTATATTCCGGCTATGCTCAGTCATTTACTTTGGAATTTCACTACAGAGCATCTTCCACATCGCGTAGTGAAGTTTTGCTGTATCTTTGAAAGCGGCAACGAACCATTAAACAATTTGGGAGCGATTCCCACATCGATGGGCGGAAATCCAAATAAAAAATATGTAAGATGTTAACAGATCAGAATGATATATACAACGTGTGCAATTGAAAAGCAATTTCCATCTGATGCTTCGAAGTAAACGAAACTGGATGCTAAGCAGCCGTAGTAGACTGTAACAGAAACCGCTTAAGGCCGTTAAAAAAAACTTTTTATTTTATCCTGAAAATATAATCATATTACTGGTGAATTTTCAGCAGTGCTCTAAGCTCCTATTTTCGCCTCCACAAAGGTTTTGATTAAATTGGGCGTAAACAGTTTTGCCTTGGATTAAACAGCAGAAACTGTTTACCTTGTAGAGAGGAAAAAAAATGCAGGGCCTGCGTTTGGTTTCTGCTACACCAAACTCAAATTATTTCACAGGTAAAAGACTGGTGCTCACTTTGGCTGGGAAATGTGGATAGCCCAGAAGGATGGATCTCCTTCTGCTCGGATCTGGGGAAGAGGGGTGTCGACCAACGTCTCCTACCTGTGACCATACATCCGACACATGAGTTGGCAAGAGACGGCACCCAGACATCACCACAGGGAAATAACCTGGAATTGCTGTGAACACCTACCAAAGTTACATCCGGGGTAAACAAATCACCGCTATAACAGCTTGAAAGAAGGCGGTTGTAGATTAGCCCATAACCCCCATGGGAAGACATGCGCACAGAAACCGCCTTTTAATGTAACTAGATGTGCGCTGCATTCCAGAGAGAATTAGAACGAGGTTGTTGAAGCGTAACTTTAATCATGAGGGGTGTGTGGAGGTTAAAGCAAGGTCTGGCACTAGACAGGGGTAAGGGCTATGATTAGAGTTGAGGTCAAGGCTTCCTTCAACTTAGCATGAGATCACCCAGCATGGGGAGCGTTCTGCTCGTGTCCTGTCGAGGGAAGGACGCATAAACAATTTCGACCCGAAGTGCCCTTAGAATTGAGAATCCTTCACATGAAGCATCCGCATTTCTTTGTTTGTCCATACCGGTACGAACGTATAGTTTCCATGAGGCACCCTAAGAACTCATGAAAGTAAAATTTAGTCAAGTCAAAAAATAATTGTAAACTATAAGATATTTAGCTCAATCCAAGAAATAGAAACAGCAAAAAAGCATTTTCCATGAAAGAGCACAATCTCCCGTTTAGATGCCATCTCAGCCATCTCGCAGGCGTGATATATGCAGCTACATCTAAAGGCACCATAAAACAGGAATAATTCAAATTTGACGGTATATTCTTCTCCTTGAACTTCAAACTTGCTTAAATATTTACAATTCAACACCGAAACTCCTAAGATAACATATTCCTAGACAACTTATCATCGGAAAAACATATGAGATTAATTAAACACCCCTATTTGAGATAATGAAATCCCACGTCAGTATAGTAGAACACAAGGTAAAAGAATCTGAATGAGAAGCTCCATCTCGCTGACACCTGAGAATAGCTCGAGCCGTTCAGTAGGCTTCACATGTAAAGCCTACATTGTGCATTCAAGTAAAATGCGAAGATAAATATCGAAAAGGTGAATATTTTAGGAGATGCCAAAGTAAGAATGTATTCAGCTTGTGTTTCACAAAAAGGCAGAAGCAAAATAAGTAAACTGACTAGTATTTAGCCGATAATTAGATACAATTTTGTTTAACGTATAGTAAATATCAAAAGCTTTACACAAGTATCAAACCAAAGTTATTTCACGCACTTTTTTCATATGAACTTAAAATAGTCACATAGGTAAAATTATGTTCTCACAGGAAACCATATAACTCTACTTATTATTTATATGTTCATTTATAACAAAATGTAGAAAAACGATCAACTTCACAGCACAATTTAACATATTATAAGTTCTTGGCAAAAGACTTCTGAACCCCAAATCAACTCAAAACCAAAAATAAGATCAAATATATGCTAAATGCTTCCCATTCAAATTTCGATCACAATAAATTCCATGTTAGGTCATCTACTGTCTCTACGGTGGATTTTAGCTATGCTGTAATATGAGAATGCAATAAGCAGACGTATTAAGCACAGTGCAATACCTTAACACAAGTGCTTTAGCTTCACTTTTAATGGCTAAACTTTTAAGCTATTTTCTGCCCAGGATCTTCGGACAGACAGCTGGCACTCTCCGCAGCCAGGAAGACGGAGCACTGAAAGTGAATTCAGAGGCCAAAAGCTTTTTATTTTGGATTCAGTCAGGGACATGTGTCTCACTAGTCCTTTAATATTTTTCCATTTTAGAATTGTCTACTGCAATAGTTGTGATAAACTATCACAGGATGCCATGTTTTCGTGGACTGGCGAAACCGTAAACGACGGAGACTCAACTATCACGCACCCGTCAATGAATACGTGCGGTTGATACATGTTTTACCTTTACCACCAAATGTGGCCTCTCTTTCATTTGGAAACAAGTTTGCAACTAATTTCGAAACCATTTTTGATTGAATAAGTGAACAGCTCATGAGAAATCCGTTCACTGATCAGGTTACGCTGAAAGACTTTAATCATGAGATTTTTGGATTGGTCTTAATTTGGAGCTTTGGAGAGCATCATGGCGATAATTTAATGTACATAGATTCTAGTATCTTAGTTCTAAGCAACTATAAATGTGCAAACGAAAGAAGAAGATTCAGTATGAGAAATACGGCCATAATCATGCCTAATGTGTGGAGAAGCAAAACAGAGAACACCATAGACTATCACACAAAGATGTTTAAATTTTCATGAAAAATGCTTCGGTTTTAAAAATAAATTTTCGGTTAAAACTTCCCATCTTAGGAAATGCCGACAAGCTTAAACATCTGCAGCAGACATTTGGTTTAGCAGTCAATAAACATAAAACCAGTTGTCTTAAAAACATTATTTCATTGCAAACGTAGCTGTTGTTTTAGGTATAAAGGACACGATACATACCCACAGGGGCTCCTCTATCCAGCAGTCTCAGTCCCAAAAAGTTCAGCACCGACTATTTCCCATGATGTTTAACCGCCAGCCCATGTGATTAGTCAATGCTGCTTGCAAGAAACCCGTAGGACGTACCTTATAAACACATGTTCCTGCGCCAGAAAAAGTATGCAAAGTCTAGAAAGCGAATAGGATTTGAGAATGAATTACCACACAATTTTTAACACTAACGAAAAGGCTATGCTAACGTACTCACTCAAAAGATGTGCGGTGGACCGCCGCTCAGTGACAGGGCTGGGCGCCAAACCTACACTTTGACTTCATCATGTCCCGATATTTTGTTTCGCTACATGTTTGGAAATCCAATAGATGCGAAGCAGGTTGTGTGTCAGCAAACAATTTTGCACCTTAACGTCTTCTACAGGCACTCCACATTTCTCTGCCATTGTAGCTTTTAATTTTCAAAATGTGATATCCAAAATTTCATATCGATGTGCTTAAGCCATACAGTTATTTCTTCCACTGTTCCAAAGCATCACGCAGTTTCAATACCAATAAGGAACGACAGTAGAAAAATACGAACCAAAAAGGATACATTTCACTGAAATTTCAGTAAGAATCCCGCACCATTGTTGCAAACGCCAATTTGTATACTGCGAGGTTTTTAAATCATAATATTTTATCATATTTGTTTTGACTGGTGCCAAATCTATTTTCCTCGCTTGAAGGTATACTGCATACAGTCGTGCACTTTAAATGCATCCATAAAGCTTTTATTACAGGCGATATTGTGGGTAATAAAACCAGCTAAGCAACTTTTCTTTACACAGGTCTGAATATTACTAGTCGTTTACCCTTTCTTTCCTCACGACGGCATTTGGTAATGTGTGACGCATTGGGTGCCAATCGTGCAGCGACGCAGTGATAAAAGCTTGTCCCACGGCCTTCCCTTCGTCCTAAAAAATAGCTGCACTCTTGCCGTAGACGAACTTCGCTAATCACATTTACCTGCTTTAGAGGAAATGTTTTGTAGGCAGAGCATCGATGCAGGATCGCTTCGCCTGGTAGCGCACGGTGCGAACCTAATAATATCGCGATTACCGGTAGCCACACATTTTTGCACATGCTACAACAATCACTACAGCTCGTTCCATTATTTTGTACAACAGCCGTAATCCAAGGTCAACCTGCACCACTACAGTCCCGTTAGCCAATGACTGCGCAGCCTCGCTTTGCCTTCACATTCCTCTCTAGCGCGCTGTCCAGACGCGTCACACCTAACTGCCAGTGGCGAACCTGGTTTCCTTTATCTTTGCTTTCAGTTCAAGCGAGGCGTTATTACTCATCTACAAGTTGCCTTAATTTCCCCAAACAAAGAGCTGTAAAACAGAACTACCTTTCATGCGTCAAACTTGCGAAGCTCTCGCCTGAAAATCGGGAATTTTCAAAAGGCTACTTATAGCTGGCGATCGTGTGCCGGCAGCATTCCTTTATCACCCAGAGAGGAATAATCTTTTACCGACCACTGTTACTAATGAAAACGTTTCTTGCGGATTATTGTCTATGAGAATATTACGAGCAGCCAATGGAGAGGTGGATTTGAAAGCAACGGCTCATTCAGTGGCAAAATATAAGGAAGATAATACTCTGAGTGTTACTACCAAGCTCCGCTTTAGATGAAAGTTAACCGGTATCGCGAGGCACCTTCCAGTGAAAGTATCGAGACGGTATTTGTACCCCCGAAGCTGCGGGGGATAAACATGGATTTCGGTTCCTCTCGACCCCTCGATCATATTGCACATAATTTGCAGCCAACCGCATCTTTGACTTTCCTCTCACTCTTTCACCTTCCGGTCAACTCACCAATGGAGACAATGCTTCGCCAGTTAACCTCAACATCTTTTTCGACCACAAACGCACTATTCTTGATGAGCTGGATGGCCCGCATTGCCACAAGGACGATACTGCCCTCACATCACTTAGCGAGTTCGTATCCAGTGGGCCGAAAATGTATAACTGCACGACAGAATCGCTTACTTCGACCATCCTGACGACTACTGCAGCTACTGGGCAAGGTCTAGAAAGCCAATCGACCGAACAGCGACAAAGAAGGCATTCAGAGAGGCCCACGAGTTATCCGTTAGCAGTCAAAATCCCTCTAGCGGTACATCCTCTGCCGCTGGGGCAGTTCAGGCCGCTAAAACTACCTTTCGACAGAGCCTGACGACGGTTTCCGGTAGAATTAATGCAGGTTTAGCTAGCGGGGCTTCTAACAGCACTGTAGAATCACCCGTATCCTCCCTCGTCAAACAACGCCTCAAGGACTGCGTCCTAAATAAACGACGCAGCAAGGAGGGCGCAGCGTCCGCGTGTGTCTCCTTTCTATCACCTTCTTCAGTAGACACAGAGGAGCCGCCGGGGAACAGGATAGTGGTACTGCTGGAGGTCTGCCCAGCCTACATCCTTGGCATCAGAAACCGACTCTCGGTGGGAAGCGATTCCTTTGACAGTGCATATGCAACATCAGCATATACCACTCAGCCCTCCAGGGCGGCCTCTCTCTCATGTTGCAGCCAAAAACAACGACAGTCTATGCTTGGCAGAAAATCTCATCCCTTCTCTGAAGCTTTTGCCGTGACTGCAACGTCTTCTGGCCTGCCATGGGTGTTGACAAACCTGTGCGCCTCACAGGCTGCCAGTGTTGGGCGTGCTGAATGTCTTTATCCAGTAATTGGTGGAGTTGCAGATACAGCCTCTTCACGCCAGAGTTCTAGCCTCCTACGGAAGACTATGTCCGAGCCAAGCTTGAAGGTGCGAAACTCTGCTCTGGGAGTCAAGCATCGATCGGGTCGGAACGAACGACGAAACTTGAATCCCCTGGCTGCTGTTGCGGCCGCAGTTGCTGGGTCAGCGTGGACTAACACAAACGCGACCCCTGTCGCTTCCTTGGCCGTTTCTACCATTCCGCCGCCCGGAGCGCAGTTGCAATGTGCGCACAGCATTAGTGGGGTGGTTGAGGGTGGTGATGTTCTGTACAGTCGCGGCCCAACCAGTAGTTCCAGGCAGGCGCCCGTGAAAACCTCTCCGATGACTCAACCGACTCCATACAGGTTGTTGGAGAAAGGTGTTGGACAGGAGAACGACGTCCAACAGGGTACACAGTTGGGCAAGGAGGTAACTGAAGTTCCGATGGAGGTTGCCAGTGACAATGAATCGACCATAGACTCACCGCCATTAGAATCGGCCGCAAAACTAAACAATAAAATTTCAGACGTTGAGATGAACTTGAGCGTGCCTACAATGAACAAAGAGTTGAACTCAAACACAAAATTGGCCTTCCGGGGTCAGGAAATGCAACAACTGATTTCCTCCCTGGTAGGCAGTTCGGGTTCCGTTTGCGGTGATGTACGCATCGTCTCGCAAGACTATCTCCGGGCCGTACATGGTCTGATTAAACAGGAAAGAGACTCGAATCCAACCAAGATGGGGACCAAAACTGTAACAGCGAACGAGGAACTGGACACACCAGAAGAAAAGAATTCTGCTCCTAAACCCAGTCAGTCAGAAGGCGTCTCGGGAAAGGCCACAAGGGGACGACAGGCCGCCTGTCAACAAGTGCCACAACGACGCTATCGGCAGGTGTCTGGACTTCTCAGTCGAACCCGATCTGCACCTATACGGCTGACGGGCAATGCCGCCCGTAGTTTGTTTGGCCATTCAAATAGCTTTGAGAACAACACTGGTTCAGGTGGTCTCCTTTCCGCGGCTTCCATTGTTGCAATGGAGGCGGCCGCGGCGGCGGCGGCGGCGGCGGCGGCCGTCAACTCGACTAGTTCAGTCTGCACAGCGGCGTCATCCTCCGGAACGACGGGCAAGAATAGGCATTGTGCCGCATACACAAGTTCAGTGTCGACCGCTTCCAAGATATCCGGCCCAGAGGAAGAACAGCGCTTAAAAATTATGCAACAGTTAAGAAAAAAACTACTTGAAAAGTGAGTTTTATGTTTTATGTGCTATACCTACACAAACGAACTTGTATTTTTCTATGACTAATGACAGCGAACCTACAGTGGGTGACTAATTTCGTGCAAAGTTAACCAGAATTCTGAAATGCGCTAAGGAGTATGAAGGATTATTTAAGCGAGCTTGTAGTATTAAATATCTCACATCATAACGCGAGGATACTGCGGACACGGTGGGATGTCGGCTTTAGAATGCACTGCTTTTCGGTCCCCTGCAACCACCCTTCTGGCAAACAATCTCTTCTTAAGTACTATTCATTTTTCCTATTGATTTTCACTGTTCCTAAAAACTCAAGTAGGATTTATAGGAAGCATTACAAAAACATCGTTTTTTGTGCTCATGAGATAGGTTAATACTTTATCTTTAACTTTTATACTCGAACAAAGGTTATATTTTGGCTTTTAAAGAAGTTTCTAATTATAAGATATTTAAGAACTTACAATTTCCATTCGACCGTTTAGTAATGTTCATCATTAAGTATACAATGCAGCTCAACTTGACTGCAAAATTTTACGAAAACTGCATGGTAACTTCTTAATGGCATAGGGAAATGCATGGTCCTCCTTACCCGGAAAGCATGTTACTTGTAGACTGGAAAACGTAAGCGTAAACCTTATGCCAGATCAGGCACAAAAATATTCGGGACTTGAAAATCTTTTTAAAACTTCAAAATACCCTTCTCTTGAGTATGAAATAGGAAGGAAACCTAATTGCGTGCAAAATGACTACAAGAAAGAACACTTTTCCTCGAGTTTTCAATAAAATTGAAATAAAAATTTATAATGGTAGCGAAAATCAATAAAATAATGCATACAATATAATCAGCCATTTTTGAACAATTAGGTTTTCTTGTACTCAGCTGATAAGCAGTGCCTTTAAAAGTACGATAGTTACTACCATAACCCCATTTAAATAATCCCATCTAATCGTCAGCACATTACAAGATTTTTGTTAGGCTTGCAATAAATCAGTCACTCGCTGTATGACTATATAAGTAATATGCATTTTTCTGTTTATTTTCACTGCCATTAAATGCAGGTATGATTTATAGAAAGCATGCGCGAGAATTCCCTTTTTTGTTCTCATGTGACGGTCAATCTGTTCTTATTTAAATTTTTTACTCGAAGAAAGACTATCTTTCGATTATAAAAAAGCTGTTAATTGTGGGATTTTTAAGACCATGCAATGCCCATTACACTAGCTGCGTATCCGTCTGTTTATTACTGCCCCTCACAAAATATTAGATGCAGTCCACACCCATTACAAATTGTTTTATGAAAACTATACGGTTGTCTTTATCCGGAAAGCATACAGCTTGTAGTCTTTAAACCCTAAACGTTAGCCTCATGGTAAATCAGGCTCAAAAATATAAGGGAAATTAATTTTTTAAAATCTAACCATACCCTTCTTTTGATTATAGTGTTTGAATAAAACTTAATCTTCACCAAATTGACAACAAGACGAAATACTCTTGCTTAAGTTTTCTGTAAAATATATTTCAATTTATAAGGGCATCGAAAAACGGTCACAAATATATATTACTTAAATATTTGTTTATTTTCAATTCGGTTTTGCGGCAGGCGGCCGAAAAGTGGTGCATTCAAAAGTCGGCGTCCTGCCGTGTCCGTAATATCCGTATCTTAGTTTGTTCTATAGTTACTATGACAACCCTGCTTAAATAGTCCCGCTTAATCGTAAACGCATTTCAGAATTATGGTTAACTTTGCATGTGATCGGTCACTCACTGTTAACTTTGGTATAAGATGGCTGGCAATTGTTTGTTAACAGAAATCGATTAAACCCATACAAGGCCAAAAATAAGGTACGGTGACTGATTGTGGAGGAAACCGATAAATAATTTTTCCTTACATAAAACCGATTTTGCTGTTCAGTTATGGTTGTGTTACGGTATTTAGAGATCTCCAATAAAAACGAACTGAACATCGGCCTCCCTAACATGCACAATTATTGCCCTAACACCAAGCCATAGCAAAAACATTAAAAGTATACGAAGTCATTTTAATGATGGGCACTGGTTGATAACATATATATCTCCCTTATTATACCTTCATATGATTCTTCCACACAGAACCCTCGGGTATTTGGTTATCATACCCTAGAGCTGTCCTTGTATTTTCAATGGGACGCCTTTCTCACTTCAACAAAAGCTTGCTTTGCTTTTTCAAAGATATTCGGTACTGTACAAAAGCTTGGAATCAGTTGTCGGTCTACGCCATATAGTAGGTAATCCAGCAAAAGAACGAACGGAATTAGCTGTAGGAAAAATGGCTATCCATTTTCTCCCAATAATCAAACAGGGTTTGTTAAAAAATTTGTTCAATTGGTCCTCCTGGAATGGCATGCGATCGGTGCTATGGCTTCGTCTTGTTTTTTTAATTACCGGATGCTCCCCTGGACCGTAAAGAGTCAGAATTAATAGAGATTAGAACTAAGAAGGGGTTCAACCCTTCGGCATACAAGGCAAGTTTTCGGTAAAAGTATCCTCTATGACGTCTCTTTTCATAAATTTGCAACAGAAATCAGATAGACATAGACTTTCTTGCTGAAAGATCTTTTCATGTCATGCAAGTTGGTTCGAAGCGGAAAAACCTAGGTGGCATGTGTACACTTCACGGTAAATAAATTACTATTTATGGAAAGAAAATCAAAAGGTTATTAATGGTTTATTTCAGTATCCAATTTTTCTGCACCACATTGATCCAAAATCGAATTTGAAGGGGCATGGGACGGTCATTGTTTGTTTAGTGGAGAGCTACCTTGAAAACCAGTTCCACTCAATTATTCCTCATAGTCTATCCCTAATTCCATCTAGTGGATTACAGTATGGCTTAAATTATAATTTTAAGGTGTCCGACAATATTCGAACACTGCACCTAATACGGAAAAACATGTATACGCAAACGGTTAACATTTAATTGTGTGAAATGCATTGTTCAAGTATGCACTAACGTTTACGGAAGGTTAACAACCATTTCTCGAATTACCAGAAGCTTGAAGGCTGGACACTATTCTGTAACAAAACCAGCCGAATTGTATGCCAGGCAGCAGGTACTGAAATTTGAAGTTCAACAGTTCCACACTGGCCAACTTGCTTCTTCGAAAATACTTCGGCAAATTTAGTCGTTAACTCATGTCTGGCTTTTATGATGATGAGATGTACATCGCTTATGCAAAATTCTTAGGCAGTTGCGTTTTTGAAGAGGCAATAGCTTCTCTAAAAGTTTGACACTTTCAACCAAAACATGTTTTTTTAAAATTTTTAATCACTATCTGGTTTAACCAATTGATGAACATGTAATAAGCTGACGCGAGGGAAGCTCTGAAAAGCAAAAAGGAACATCAAGGGAATCGAATCGCCAATATGCATTTATAATGCTTCAAATGAAAACTACAAGGGTTCACCCTAGGGTGAATATTGTGATCCAGACTCAGTGATTATTTTTAAAACCATCGTACAATATAGTTGCTGTAGTTATTGTTTTCTTCCAGTTTAACAGATGTACTGGCTCATCAAATTTCAACCAAAATTATGAGATATTTATTCACTTCTTAAATATAATTTAAGTGTAATTGCAACATCAATTATCATGCAGCAAAACTTCAAGCAATTTCTATCTCGTTTTTAGCAGCATGCAAATACTATACTTGGTTAAAAGACAACATATATAGTATGTGGTTTTCCCAATGGACTTTAAATTTCCCTATTAATTCTACTATATTTTATATAAAAATATACAAAAATATTCATTCTTATACTAATTCGGTATCAAATGACGTATTCTTCCAATTTTCTACCTGCGGAAACGGTATCTTTTGGCTTTTACAAGGTTTCTTACTATAAGACTTTTCTAGTTCGTGAAATGTTCATTCCAGAATTATTCTAGCTGTCCATTTAATAATGTTCACTGCAAAGTATACAACGTGGTCTACACCCACTGCATAATTAAATGAATCCTTTTTTAAATTTCTTTTAATAACATAGAAATATGTAAGATTTTCCTTACACAAAAGGTATACCGCTTGTAGATTGGAGACCCTAGAGGCAAGAGTAAAAACAGATCGGCTTCAAAATTCGTAGAGCATTGGAAGGGAAATTTTCCCAAAAACGAAACATACCCTTTTTAAAGTATGAAATTAGGATAACACGTAATTTGTAATCAGAAAGAATATAGTTTGCATTTTTCTTTAAACTATATTCGAATTTGTAAGGGCATCAAAAATCAATGGGAAAATTCATACTATTTAACCAGTCCTTTTCTGCTGAACGTAGTCTTCGCAGGCGACCGGACTGAAGCTCATTCAAAATCTGACATCTTGACGCGAGTAAAATGTGTAAGGATTTTGCAGCACAATAATTCATCCTACAACCACGCATAAGTCATCTCTTTTAATCGAAAACACATTTTAAAGCTTTGGCTAATATTTCATGATTGCTCATCCACTGAACATTGATGTTCCTATTCTCCCAGGGATTTTCGGGAACGTTGACACTTAACGCTTGTTTTTGGTGACATAAAGCATTCTAAAACTATACGCTCTTTTCTGTTCTTAAGTATTTGTATACTGACACTCAAAAAAGAGATTCCTTGTTAGTAAGGCTTTAGGAGCGTTCTGCTTTTCTTCTTTTAAAGAAGGCTTTTAGTATTAAGCTCTTGCCAGGATGGGTGACACACTTTTTATAGAAGCAGTGATATAGTTTGGAGGGTGAAGGTATAAACCTCAAGGAGAGGTTCTGCATAAATATGTAATATACTGTAGGAAGAAAAAGTTTAGTTGAATGACTTTAATTAGGGACCTTTGATCAGAGGTTAGGAAACATGAGAATAAACAAACGATAGTTTTAGTCACATTAACCGTCCACGCATGCATCTTTGGCGACATATGGTCTCTGACTAAAAATTTCGTCAGGAGGAAATGGTATTTATCAGAGCTAGGCTTTCAACCAGGGCTCCGAAGCTTGGGTACAGATAGAATAAATTTTTCATTTTATCCAGTATTCTTTTGTGCGTAAAGTCATTTAACCTACAGCATGGAGATATAAATTTAAGGAACACATCTACAGGCTTTCATGTGGCAGCTTATTTCTTTCATTCCCTTCAGGAAAATTATATTAGCTAATTATCTTGCAACAAACTATCATAGAAATTTTAAAATTTTCATCCTTTTTGTAATGTCTTCTAAGTAGGCTAGAGGATATAATATCCCGTGGCTTAATTCTGGGTCAAAAACCGAGATTAAATAAGCAGAGCAGTCTTCACATAGGCGGTTTTTAAACAGCGAAGCTGTAAACGTTCCGTGGGGACCAGTCTTCCTTGAAAATTACTTTAATTCAGTTAAGTCATAATTGCTGAGCTCACATTTCGAATTAGCTCTACAAAAGCACCGTGCATATGATGCTTTTCTGCTTGTTTGCAAAACGAGATCCAGTGCACTTTAAGTTCACATATAAAAATCAATGTTCGAAATACGTATATGAATATAGTTTAAAACGAATAATTTCAGAAAATAATAAACAGGCTGAAAGCACGAATTGTACGTTGTTCTACAATTTCTTATCACGGTTTATATTCACTGACCACGTGCAGAAGAGCTTTCTGGACAGTGAAGTAGTCTGTTGGTTTCTAAAGGTATAGATGTTCTGTCACTATCTACTTACGTAGCTGTACCCCCATTCAGAAATAATGCCCTAAGTTTCCCAGTATAAACGTCAGGAAGCAGTCGCGACCAAGGAGATACGACAGTTTCGGACGTTTTCCGATTAACACTTGAACCCTTCACCATGGCTAGGCATGCACTTATCGAGCAACTGCAATCTCAAAATGCTGCAACGTATGTGCAATGCATTATCTTCATCCGCATCTGCCTATGTAGTGTTGTCATCTGCATGGATTCGAGTGTGAATCCAAAACATCAAACGAATAAGGCTTTTGCTTCAGCCATCTTGTGGGCTTCTTCGCGGTTGCTCACCTGTCAGTGACAAATTATCTCTCGTTTGCTGGCAGAAATAACCATGATTTTGAGAGGGATACTATTATTTTCCCCTGTAGTGGTTGTTTTATTTCGAGGGAAATAGTATTCATTTGCCCGCCATTCCCAGTAGATGGGGAAAGAACTGTCCGATGTCTGGTACATTCTAGACAATATAGCCTGCAAACTAAGCTGCCTTTTCGATCATCGTACCTAAAAACGTGGAGATATAGCGATCATTTATGGATATTGACGCTGGTTAAGCATGCTGTCATCACGACAGCCAACTTGTTCATTATAGCATACCTGTACTGACATTCATTATTTTCTATCTGAGTTGCGTTCCAGTATATTGCCATCCTTCTTCCCTCTACCATGTGTTTCTGCCCATAGGGTCAGTCATTTATGTGCCTTTCCAGTTCACACATGGGGTTATTGCAGATATCAATGCGCATATTTCTATAACCAAGAATCAAATTCCTTATTATTTAAAAAGAATGTTGAGTTTCGCCACTAGTCGTGTAGTGCTTTCGCCTTCCGGTAGAAGCAGCTGTCGAAGCAGTAATTCATTCAGCAAGCCTCAGAAACTGCTACGGCCGAAACAGGTGTGGGCAAATGCCCACATGACAGTTCAACCGTCGTAGTCCAGCGATGTTTACCGCATGCTTCACACCAGGTGGTGCAGGGAGGGTGTCTTGCGCGTGAATTAGTTTTAAGTGATAATAGCCTTGCGCTGCAGCTACCGCACTCTCTCCTCCTCC
This sequence comes from Schistocephalus solidus, assembly GCA_017591395.1. Classification (NCBI taxonomy): domain Eukaryota; kingdom Metazoa; phylum Platyhelminthes; class Cestoda; order Diphyllobothriidea; family Diphyllobothriidae; genus Schistocephalus; species Schistocephalus solidus. The sequence goes on along the minus strand of WEDG01010402.1, from coordinate 2,387 downwards.
TCCATCTGAGCCCGGTGTCACGACAGAGTCAAGAAGACTGGAGATGGGAGAGGGTGCAGGTGGCTGGCGTGGCCGCAGCCGGCCCTGGGCGTACCACAACACCTGGCTCGGATCCCACGGAGTGGGAGTGCCATAAAGGCCACATAAAAAGGAGCCATTGCAGCCTGACTCTCAGTCCGCCAGTCAGCCACTCCACACAAAACACACATTGGGTTGACCACGCGGTTCGAGTTATCCCGTCAGTTGGCAACCTTCCAAGCCATGGCTTTTAGCGCACAGTGATAGTATCAAGCGCGTCAGACTGTTTATAGGGAGGAAAATGCACTGAACTGTTGACCTCACTCTCTCCCCAACCCCCACAATCAGACCACCATCCGAGCCAGTCAGTTGTCTGGTGTGGGGAGTGGGCGCATTGGCTGACGGGTTGGCGTACCCGTCTTCGCGCGCCACAGCACGACCTGGCCCCCATAACGAACACACCAGGATTTACTTACTCAGGGGATATGGAGCAGCCATCGCCGTCTAATTCCCATTCCACTGGTCAGCCACTGGACACACACAACACATACACTGGGCCGACGGCGTGGTCTGGTGTAAGCATCAGATTGGCAGCCGTCCAAGCCACGGTTTCTAGGAAACCGTGATTTATCAGGTCATTATGATGATTGTGAGGGTTTTGTCTATGTTTTAGTGTAGCTGGTGTGCGCTGATTTGTCTTAGTCTCCGGTGGTTTACCGCAGTTTTTCATGGAGGCGCATGTATCCTTAAAGGCCCACGCGGTGTGTAAATGTGCGGAAGCAGTTATTGCAGTGGAGGCAGGTGCGTCGAATGTATTTCGGAACCCCAGGCACTGGTTCACCAACCTCCGTGGGATGGATTTGCAGGTAATCGATCAGGCCGATGCCTGAGTTGAAGTTGCGGGCGCAGTGTGGGCAGGAGAAATCGGTAGAGGCTGGGGGATGACATTAATGGTTGTAGGGATGGCAGTGGCGGTATGAATGGCTGGAACAGAGGGTGTGTATGGGGTATCGGTGTTGTTGGCATTGCGGTAAATTCCGCTGTCATGGATGCGCATGTGACCTTATATGCCCATGCGATGAGTGAATGCGCGAGGACAGTGAAGGCAGTGGAGGTGGTGATCTCTGCTGTGTGTTGGTGCTCCAGTCACTGGTTCACCAGTCTCTGTACGATGGATTCGCAAGTGACCGATCAGGCCAATGCGTGAGTGGAATGTGCGGTCCCACTGAGGACAGTTTAGGAGAAAGTCCCCATCGCTGGTGGTGGTGGTGGGGGTAAGAGGCGATGAGTATTGGGATGTGGTCTCTATGATGGTGGGAGTAATGAAATTGATGCCAGGAGTGAGGGTGGGGAAGTCCGAAGGAGGGTTGGCAGAATTTGACGTAGAAGTTGGCATTGTCGGATTGTTGGTGCATTGCATCCGAAGATGTCCAACCAGGCCGATTCGCACGCGAAAAATGCGTTGACAGCGCGGGCAGGTTGGCAGGGCTTGGGCATCGACAGGCATCAAAATATCCTTTTATCGTCGTTTTTGACCTCCCTGTCGACGAGCACCCGTAGCGACATCTCCGTAGAAAAGTCAATTGGGTGGTCGCTCGTTGTCCATTCTCACCGGGTGGCTACTTCATCAAAGTTGCAATTGTCTCAGCATGGCGTGGATGCTGAGGATTCCGGTACGCTCCAGGACTTCCGTGTCCGGGATCTTGTCTTGCCATCTCAGCTTCAGTATTCTTCGGAGGCAGCTGAGATGGAAAAGATTCAGCTTCCTGGCTTGGTTCAAGTAGACGGTCCATAACTCCTCTTCATTAAGGATTGTCGTCAAGACGATGGCCTTGTACATCTTCCGTTTGGTGTTCAAGTGAATACCATGGCGATTCCACATGGAGGCCTGCAGCCGGCCGAAGGCCTGATTCTCGTGTTGCGTGACAGCGTGCTTCCTAGATAAGCGAAAGGTTCCACGATTTTGAGTTGAGCACCATTGACATTGATTCGGGGAGCATTGTATTCCGCGCTAGGTGGCGGCCGGTTCATGACAGCCATTTTTGCTGTACTGATTGTTAATCCAAAATTTGCGCAGCCTGCGGCAAAGAGGTTCATACTCCTTTGCATGTCCTCCTACTTCACGGTGTTAAGGGCGCAGTCGTCTGCGAAGTGCAAGTCATGGACTGCAGTCATAGACACGCGCGTTGTGGCCTGCAAACGCCGACTGTAGAGAAGGTTTCTGTCAGTTTTTCAATTTATTTATTGCCAGTTTGCTGGCAAGGTCAATATATATATATATATATATATATATATATATGTATATATATATGTAGTAGAGAGTCAAGCTGACAGTGACAGTTGTATAGGCGATGAGGATACCTGGCTGT